>JAPWTK010000039.1:892500-1160000 GCA_029963805.1 Aromia moschata
CCGGTATCATTTTCTTATACAAATTATTAAATAATAAAATTGACTTACCTAAATTATTGTCACTGATAAATTTTCGAGTTTCTGGGGTACCAACGCGAAACAATGCTTTATTCTATTTACCGACACCTTACACTAACATACTTATTTTCTCTCCACTATACCGAATATGCTCTAATTACATGCAAATTCAGGATGTGATTGACATTTTTAATTGTAATATTAAGCATCTGAAGAGATCAATTGCTCTAAATTATTTTAGCATCTAGGTACTCATTTATTTGTGAACTTATATAAACCTTATTCTCTACATGTATATTTTATGTAAAATTGTACATGTATATTTTATGTTTTTTAAATGTTGGACTATATTTGTATTGTAACTACTCTGTTATACTATATCATGTATAAACAATAATTGTGTTAGTTTAATTATTGTATTGTTATTGTACTTTTCCCCACCCTGAAAGTGGCATTAGCTGTTGGGTGGTGTAGTAATAAATAAATAAATAAATAAATAAAAAATTAGAGGGTATTCTTTTGCTAATTCTAAGACATTTTTGTTCTTAGGTAATTTTTGCTAAACTCAATAGATTCCGAAAAAGGGGTTAGTTAAGGTTTTCATAGAATTGTAAAATGGAGTGATTCAATGACAATATAAAAATTCTGGTAAACTTCAACTATCGTGATCATCCTTATCATGATTAGAGCATGAAATTATAGAATTATATAGAATTTCTTCCAGTAACATAGCAAGATTATATCTATATATATATATATATATATATATATATATATATATATATATATATATATATATATATTTTTACACATACCTCCGGTCAGGGCCACCGCGAGCTCCGACAACACCGCAGCAACCGAGCCGGACATCCTAGTTATTAACCACAACTACTCCTCCCCACCGGTCGGTAAGTAGCTGCAGGTTCCAAAATCGTGTGCCCTAAGTAGACGTAAGGACCCCAAGATGACTGCTTTCTGCATCCGGCATAACAGAAACTCCGTAGAGATCCTGCAAGCCGGAATGATCTTTAACTCTGAAAGCAGCTTAGGACGAACTCTTTCATGAACACCAATGATGAGGACAACCAGCATGACTTTGTGGCCTGGGTAAAACGTGCGGAGCTCGAACAGGAGATCTTGATATTTCATCCGTTTTTCCTCCTCTTTCAAGAGTATGTTATGCTCTGCTGGAGCAGAAAACTCGATAACATACATTGTCTTGGTCTGCTTATCGAGGAGGACTATGGCCTATTAGCGTGTATTGGCCTGACGGTTGGGAACACATAATTCCAAAAGATTTGGCATCTTTCGTTCCCAACAACGGACTCTATATCTCCTGGCAAGTAAGGCGGCACTGGCGCCTGGTCTATCTCGTACGAGTGCCGAAGATGATAATAAAGCACTCGTAACGCCGCGTTATGTCGGTGGGTGTACGCCGAGACCGCTTTTATCGGACAAGCCGACAAAAGATTGTCAGGGTCTCGGGCGCTTTGCGACAGGTCCTACAGTTGGTACTTTGGGACCTGCACACCCATCACACGGCTACGATAAACCAGAGTATTAATTACGCCATCTTGACACGCCGCAATGAATCCCTCGGTCTCTGATGTGAGCCCTGCTGACCTAAGATATCGGAAGGTCAGCTTTGTTGACAGATCTAGCGCATCGATATTCCTATAAAAACCACCATGCACTGGTCTGCCAACATGCTGCTCAAACAGAACTCTCTGTTCGGCAGCTTTCATTTGGGCTCCTAGACGATTCGGTTGTAACTCGGTAATCAACTCAACGTTGACACCTCGTCGACCTCCTCGTCTAATTTCAAACTCGAGACCAAGTTTTTCAGCGGTTGTGCCCGCCCCGCCGCCTTCAGTATAAATTCCCCGCTCCCGCTAGTTCGTGATCTTTCACTAGACACAGGAGGGGGTCCAAACTCCTTAGAATCTTATAGGCCAAACCCAAAACCACTTTACCATGCATACTTTCCAGCAGTGGCGGTGCGTCATATTTCAGTTAGCCATATCTTGAAAACGACGCAGGGACCCACTTCACTTTTTTAGGTGATGACTATACACCTCGTACAGAAATGATTTATAGTGAAAAAATCGTCAGCAAAGTTTGCGAAAAAATTTTCAAAAACACTGGAGCACTCCCTGGGTTCTCAGTAACGCTCTGTGGGGATATTTGCAGGATATTTTTTTTTCATAATCTAGAAACAAATATAAGGAGGCATTTTTCGATTTGTTGCAAAATATTTTTTTTTCAAAAAGTTATGGCCATTTTAATTTTAATTTTATAGGAACATTTTTGTTTCCCAAAATTAAAATGGCCATAACTTTGTGAAACAAAAAATATTTTGTAACAAATCGAAAAACGTCTCCTTATATTTGTTTCTAGATTATGAAAAAAATATACTGCAAATATTCCACAGAGCGTTACTGAAAACCCAGGGAGTGCTCCAGTGTTTTTGAAAAATTTTTCGCAAACTTTGCTGACGATTTTTTCACTATAAATCCTTTCTGTAAGAGGTGCATAATCATCACCTAAAAAGTGAAGTGGGTCCCATGCGTCGTTTTCAAGATATGGCTAACTGAAATATCACGCACCGCCACTGCTCTCCAGGCTTAGAAATCCCCTACCCCTCGATGACGTGAGAGGTATATTCGGGGAACGGACGATCTAGGGTGTAATCCCCGATGCATATGCATCATCTTCCGGGTGTCCCTGTCTAATTGTCGCAGTTCGCCGACTGTCCATTTTACCACTCCGAAGGAGTAGCTCAGAACCGGTACAGCAAGCATATTTGTTGCAGACACCTTGTTTTGCCCGGAGAGTTGGGAAGACCAAATCTTCCGGACAAGGTGTCTGTACCTGCCGCGGAGAGCCTCTTTCACCTGGGGGCGTCATGAGTACGCTGTTGTTCAACCCCCAGGTATCGATAAGTCTCTCCAACGTCAAGATGTCTAATGACGTTTCCGTCGGCAATTTGCATATCCTCAAGTAAACCCGGTAATCGTCCTCTTCTGAGATGGAGCACTGCGCTTTTGTCCAATCCCAATTCCATGCCCACATCCCGTGTGTACTCGTCAACCACTCTTAGAGACTGGCGGAGGTCTCTCTCCCCTGAGGCGTATAGTTTGAGATCATCCATATAGAATAAATGGCTTATATCATGCCCCCGGTTTCTCGGTGGTCCACACATATACCCACGTGTATGTCGCAGGGCAATGGTAAGCGGCAGCATTGAGATGCAAAATAGGAGGGGACTCAAGGAATCTCCCTGAAATACGCCCCTCCTAAACGTTACCGGTTCAGTTATGACCAGCTGCATACCCGATGTAATGGTAAAGCGAGTCTTTCAAACCGGCAATAGGTTTTCTATGCATCTCACTAGTGGGGTTGGCACCGCAAGGCTTTTCAGCAAGTACACCAAAAGCTGATGTGATGTTGAGTCAAAAGCCTTACGGTAATCAATCCAAGCCATGGAGAGGTTGCGTTTATATTGGATTGAGTCTTGGGTGACAGCATAGTCTATCACCAGGTTCTCCCTACAACCCTCTACGTTTCTTCTTCCCCCACGCTGTTCACTTATTTCTTGCAACACCGGCATAATCGCCCCCTCACCCTGACATACAAGATACGTGTAAATATCTTATAGCAGGTATTGAGGCAGGTAATCGGCCGGTAGTTGCGGGGATCGGACAAATCTCCCTTTTTTGGGGAGAAGCACAGTGCGTCCTTCGACAATCCAACTTGGAATTTGTTGCCCTTCATTTAGCCAAGAATTGTAAATTCTGGCTAGACGGCGATGGGTGGATGGAAACTTTTTCCATCACCAGATATTAATGCCATCTGGGCCTGGGGCAGCAAAATTTTTGGTACCGACCAGAGCTTGTCGGACCTCATCCTCTTGGATTGCCTTGCACACTTCGATTTGCGGAGGTTGATGCCTCCTACAAAAGGCTTCGAAGTGTACTAGTGCTGGAGTGTCTTGGCGAAGTGGACGCATAGCGTTATAGACTCCCTTCCAGAAGTTTTCGACCTCATCTGTAGTCGGTGGGTTGTCAACATTAGGCGGTGGGTCCTCAAATAGTCGAGACGGGCTCTTCCGAAATAGAGTATTAACTTTAAATCTCTCGATCCGTCAAACGAGGTTTCTCCTCACCGCACCCAGCATCCGGATGCGGTCCACACAATGCTGCTTGATGGTCTGCAGTACCAGTGGACTTAGTGTGTGATGGCGTCGCCGTAACGACGCGGCAATACGCCTGATCTTAGGCGTAAATGCTCTGCCGCTCGCCAAAAATTCCATCACACTTTGAATCCGGGAAGCTTGTTGCCTTGCCGACTGAATTTTGGCCAACTTGTTGTAATCGCCGCTTATTTCTTCCCATCCATTCCAGGCGACCTCTCACGTCGCCCTTCCGGTAGGAGTCGCTTCGCGGCGCTGTAGACGGCCTCATTCAGTTGCCAGAGGTCTGCATCTTCCGGAAGTTCATCGTCTATTAGTGCGTCCACTTCAGCTAACTCTTCTGGTTTCATAGGGATCTTGATGTTGATACGATCTCTACGTGTCCTCAAGTTAATCTCGGTATTCTGAAGCAGGCTTAATCTTCCAGACCGGTTTCGCCTCGGTGATGGTAAGGCTCTTCCCGGTCTACCTCCTAATGTTGGTTCGCTCTTATATAACCGATTCTTCGTAGGTAGGACACTTGATTTCTCAGGCTCTGTTGAGAAAAGGCACGGTGTTCCGGATGTACAATGCACCATTGTCCGGTCTCGGGCGTCGTAAAACTTTCGTGTGTATTTCACAGGGAACGTTTAGAATGGGGTAACTATTGCGTACGCCAATTTTATGGGGTGCTTCGTAAAGTTGTCATTTCTCTCTCAAAACATACAGCTTTAGTTCCAATAAATTCTGTGTAGGCGGCGTCCAACTAAACTGTATGTACACTAGAGATATCTAGTCGATTTTCTTAAGCCCCGCATATTAGTTCGACAATACGTAGCCCAAAACTTGACAACAACGCATTGATTGTATTATGAAACAGAATAGGAAATCGTATTCTGCATTAGCCAGCTATATAAAAGTCCCTTAGCGCAGGTAATGCAACTGAACCTTACAAATGTTCCTTAAATTAAAGGTCTAAGATAGTAGAGGGTATGTATTAAAATATTCGCTTAAAAAAAGATTTACCATCCACTTTTTTTGTCACAAGCTGAGTTTTTCAGGGGTGGAAGTGAGGTAGCCCTTATCCGGATGTAATACAAAATGTCTAGACTGTGCAAAGGAGGACACTATCATCAAAAATCGAGATACTGATACCACCGTATAGAAAAAAATACTAATTTTTTGGTCCAATGCACAATAAAGTCTTGGTAAGGAGTATTTTTATAATGATAAAAAAACGTTTGCATTAGCCCTTATGGCCGAAAAGAACTTTAACTGAAATATCTCTGTTTTAGCCGTGTAAAAATTTGATTAAGATGGGTAGCCCTTTATACAGCAATCTGTTACTTATTTGCCACCCAAAATGGTAGAGTGGATTGCTTTTTTTGCGTTTTTTTTTGTTGATATAATGTGTATTCTGTAGTGATGCAATGGTTCCGGGTTCAACTATTATTATTTTGTTATTATGCAATTAAAATTAATTGCATAATAATAAAAATCAAATTATAGAAACATTATAAAGCACAACACATTTAGTGGACATAAAGTAAAATCAACACAAATTTAACCCTTTCGCCACGTATAAAGAATATACGGAGTCAAACTAAATAAAACCGTTTACAAACAAAAGCCCTTCATTATTTTATTTCAAAATCTTTCAAATGAGGTGTCACCTGAAGTACCTCGCTTAAAAAAAAGGTGTGACTGTCACGTGAAGGGTTATCACGCAAATATGTATTGTTACACATGCTATACAGCTACACATACAAACATGCTGCACTGATTTTAAAAATCGACCTGTCTGTCTGAGCATTTCGATAATGTTTATCAAATAGGCTAGTTAATAAAAAGGGGGGGGCTTATTCCAGCGCAGTGTATATTTTGGCAGATAATCTTCTGTCATATTCGGTTTTAAAAAAGTTATTTTTCTCATTTTTTTTAATTAGCGAGGGCTTATTCATTTAAAGAAAAAGAAAATTGTTTTCTAGAATAGGTAGGTTCTACATTTTTTTATTTCAAGTGAAATCGAGAGATTTCAAATTTAACACTCGTTTTAAATCAAATACGAGCCCTAACAACTATACGTCCGGACCAACGCATTTTTAGCGTATTAGACTGGTTTTATGTATAATGAAGCAAAAATTGACTAATGCAGCTGACAGTACATAAGAACTCAAACGATTTAAAAGTGTGTTTAATTAATGTTTTCAAAAAACCAGATTAACAATGTCACAACTTGACAAAACAAATAAAATGTAACAAAATAATGTGCAACTAAATGTTCGTAATTAAGGCACACCTTTTGCCTTAATTACGGCCCGAATTCTTGCAGGCATTGTTTCAACCAAACCTCGACAGAGTTCTGGTGAAAAGGTGTCCCACATTTCGCCGATTTTTTCCTTTAAAGTAGAGACCAATGGTTTCAGGATCATCTCTCAAAAACTCTTTTTTTCTCTCAAAATTTTTTTAGGTGGGTACCTAAATTAATAATTAACAGGAATTAATTGTATGCTGTTGGCTGACTTGAAACTTTTTGGGACATAATTTTTAATCCAAAAATTAATAGTAATCGAGGTACAGGGTATCAAAGTTATAAATTTAATTTCGATTTTCTTTATTAACTTTTTTGAAACAAATATTTTTGCACAAAATTTCTAAACTGGGATTTTTTTTCGGGATAAAAATGTTTATTTGTTAATTGTTGAGAGGACGCTTTTGTGGGATATTTTGGTGTGAAAAATTATAGTTTGTTAATCATATTGATATATTTTTATAATCATATTGATATACATAGAAAAAAACTGTCCAATTTTTTTGCGTAAAAATTTCACTTACATCGTGGGTAAGCTAACAAAAAGAAAACTCTTAGTTACCCAATTTAATAATTATCAATAATTAATATTATGCTGTTGGCTGACTTTTGAAACTTTTGGACCAAAATTGTTAATCCAAAAGTTATTGGTTGCCAAGGTACAGTGTGTCAAAGTAATAATATAAATGTCAATTTTCTTTATTACCTTTTTTTGAAAACAAACAATTTTGCAAAAAATTTCGAAAATGGGATTTTTTTTTCGATATAAAAATGTTAATTTGTTAATTATTTTGAGAGGACGCTTTTTGTGGCATTCTGGGGAAATAAATAAGTCAGGAGCTTCCGGTAGAAATGAGATAAATACCAAAAAACTGGAACAGAGTTATTAAGGAAAGTTTTCTCAATTTTAGCATTTTAGGCACTTACCGTCACGACATCTATTATTATGTATTTGTACCCTTTAAATAGCTAATTGGTGTTTAGCCTGTTTCTACATATTTCGTCGGTGGTATATAGAACCCGTTAGTAGTAATATGACAAAAAATTCTATTTTGGTACCTACCTCTTTTCTACTGGAAGCTCCTCGTGTACCTTCTTTCCGTAAAAATAAGTAACAACTATAGTCCATGTCTCATTTACATTGTAGTTAACTAACAAAAAGAGAAATTTTAATCACCTTATTTAATAATATAATTATATAATGTGATATCTGCATTTTTCTACCATGAAAACCTATAAAATGACACGTCACATGAATGTTTCTCTTTATTCATATTAAAATTAGATCCAACTTCCCCCGTTTGTAATTTTCAAAAGTCAGCCAACATCACAAAATTAATTAATGACAGTTATTAAACTAGGGAACTACAATTTTTCTTTTAGTTAGCTACCTACGACGCAAGTAGGATATTTACATTACCATTTGTTATTAATATTTCGACAAAACAGTTATGCACGATTTTCTTGATGTACCCAGTATGCCACAGAATGTGCCCTCTACCATCCATGTCAAGATCATTAACAAAATAAATCACATCAAAAAATCTTTTCACAAAATTTGTCAAAAACATAGGTTTTCAAAAAAGTTATTTAAGGAAATCGAATTTAAAATTTTAAAAAGTATATTAAGGTATTTTAAAAGTTAGTCAACAGCAGCATCATATTGATTACTGTAAATTGTCAATAATCAATTTTATGCTGTTGGCTACCTTTTGAAATTGGAATCAATTGTGTAAAAATAAGTACAAAAGGTGAAATCTTAGTTACCTAATTTAATAATTATCAATAATTAATATTATGCTGACTTTTGAAACTTTTTTGGACTAATGATTGTTAATTCAGTAGATGGTAGTGACCAAGGTACGGGGTGTCAAAGTCATAATTTTAAATTCGATTTCCTTAAATAACTTTTTTGAAAACCAATGTTTTTAACAAATTTTGTGAAAAGATTTTTTGGAGTGATTTTTTTTGTTAATGAGCTTGACATGGATGGTAGAGGGCACATTCTGTAATGTAATATTGTAAAATGTAATGTTGATTGAAATGTTTTAGCGAATTAAGTTTATTTTTACCCCTTAACATCAACCCCTTTGATTGTTTCGTCCTTGGGAACACAGCGCGGATTTTTCGAATTACTTAATCTCTCCTGTATGAAGCCTGTGGGGTGGTATAACGAAGTTGCGGGAGGTGTAAAATATTTTGAGGGTTAATTAGAAATGAGTAAAATGATTTCAACCCCTTATCATCAACCCCTTTGACATTTTCGTCCTTGGCAACACAGCCGGGTTTTTCAAATTACTTAATCTCTCCTATATGAAACTTGGGGTGGTATAACGAAGTTGTAGCGGGTAAAATCTTCTGGGAGTTAACTTGAAATGAGTAAAACATGTTTACCCCTTACCCACAACCACTTTGATTTTTTCGTCCTTGCGATTACCCCGGATTTTTCAAATTACTCAATCTTTCCCATATGAAGCCTGGGGGCGGTATAACGAAGTTGCGGGGGAGTAAAATCTTTTGAGGATTAATTTGAAATAGGTAAAATCTTTTAACCCTTTACCATCAACCATTCGATATTTTCGTCCTTGGGAACACAGACCGGATTTTTCAAATTACTTAATCTCATTTACATGAAGGGGGAACGGGAAGATTAGATATTACCTTCCGCCATGTTTCTTCATGTTACAACTGGAACAACCCTTAAAACATCGCTAAAGGCTTAGTACAGCAGAAAATGGGATTTTAAAAAAAAAACCTATTTATTGAATAACTTTTATTTGGTTGGGGGTAAAACGTGGACTAACGAAGGCCTCTGAATGCGACGGTTTACCCTTAGCCCAGCAAATTTTCCGGGCTTGTAAAGTTGGCTCGGAAAATTTTTTTGCGAATAAAAAAACTATAGGGGGTAAAATGAAATCATTTGGGGGTAAAATGTGGTCTAACGATGGGTAATCGATTAGGCCGTTTCTTAAACGAAAAGCCGATTTTTGGCGGAAGAAATAAAATTTTAATCTTTTTGTAACGCCTTTTTGAAAAGTGCCACTCATAGAATTTTGTCAGAAAATGTATTTTATACTCCTCTATACTCAGGAATTTTTTTCAATGTTTTTTTTAAGTGGTGGAATACTGAAAAAATATTAAAAAAGTATTTTTTTGTACTCTTGCGTTTAAACAAACTTGTCTATTTTTGATTGTTAAAATTGTATAAAAAATTATTATTTTTACCAAAAGTACATTCTCACTAGAGAAAAAACAGAGAAACCCATTGAAATGAAGACATATCCTGCTTTAAATAATTAAGAGTGTAAAAAATGATTAAAGAGACGTTAAATAAATCTTATTTCATGCTAAATTCCACTTAAAAATAATTCATATAATTTTTACGTACTATTGGAAATTAGTTTTCAGTATTGATGCAATAAAAACAAAAATTTATGATATTGTAAAATTTCGATCATAAGTTATCACATTGTAATATCGTTTAACAAAATTATTATAAATTATTGACATTAAATGTAATAATTTCATACAAAATATTTCGAAAATACTGTTTTTTGAGGAAGGTCACTGTCTTCATTTACTACGACATTAACCTCATCAATAAACAGACGACTCAATATTTCAGCAGGTCTTACTATTTTTGCCAAATATCGAGTTTTTCTGAAAACGAGTGATCTCCAGTTTTATCAATTATGGACGAGTCACTACCAACAGCCAGCTGCCCAAGTAATGTTTCCAAATCACGAACTTCAAATACACTGGTATTCGAAGAAATTCGAAAATTATTGATATCTTCATCATAGAATCGCTGTTTTTTGATATGATCTTTACAGCACCGATTTCCTTCGGGAATAAAGAGTTGTCTTTTTGCAAATACTTGTTTACGTGCTTCGAATGGAACTATTATAATATTTGTTGATGATCTACAAATGGATCAACAAACAATATCCATGAGTGGAAATGATTCGTGGAAAACCCAATTCCACAAATTCTAATTCTTCTTCTATTTTTTCTTCAAAAACATATGAAGGATCTTCAGTTGATAGACGAAACAGAAGTTGAAGCTGGCTCTCGATACTCACTTGTTCTGAAGATGAATCATCAGTGTTCTTATTTTTAGTTGGTCTTGTTAAAATTACTCGACATTTATTACGAAATGTATAATTAATAAAGACTCTTTTTTCCAATTTTTTCTGTCGCAATATTAGCCTCATCAATTGTCGTATTAACTTTTTTATAGCCTACTGTTTTGTGCAAATAAATATTACAATTGATACATTTTTTATTAGCATCCATTCTGAAATCAAGATTCAAAGCATGTATTAAAAATGCAGAAATATATAAAACTATAAACATATTTCACTTACTTTGGTGGAAGTCATTAAGCGTAACACTATTTAACGATAAAAATAATCCCATATAATGATGAGAGATGAAACAACAACAATAACTCAACCATAGAGGTTTCTTTATAATTTTGAGGTTATCTGAAAACAATGGAGACCTAAGAAGAAATGATCAGTAAATACTAAAAATTCCAGTAGAGTGCACTGTAGCGCGTTAGCCTGGCGCTAATTTTAAAAAAAATATCTATATCAAAATGAATTATTTAGACCTTTGAAAAAATGTTTTCAAACTGTTTCAAAATTATATAATTGCTAATGGTCTTTATGCAATCACTTTGCAGTAAAATCATTAAAAATGTTTTTTAAGTAATGTAATTCCTAATTTTCGGTAAAAATAATAATTTTTTATACAATTTTTTAACAATCAAAAATATATTTAGTTTGTTTAAACGCAAGATTACAAAAAAAAATTACTTTTTTATTTTTTTCATATTGTTCCACCACTTCAAAAAATTTGAAAAAATCCTGAGTATAGAGGAGTATAAAAAAGACATTTTATGACAAAATTCGGTGAGTGACATTTTTCAAAAAGGCGTTAAAAAAAAAGATTAAAATGTTATTTCTTTCGCCAAAAATCGGCTTTTCGTTTAAGTATCATGACCAAAATGTTTTTTCATGTCTTTTACTTCAAGAATTAGAAAAAATATCACCATCAATTAGTTTTGAATTTTACTATGAAAAAAAAAAATCGAAAAAAGAGATTTTTTTGAAAAACTCGAACACCGTTTAAGATAAAGAGCTGAAAATTTAACTGAATTATTTTTTGTTTGATACTAAAACGATCCTCCAAGTGCGAGTCAAAAAAGCCGCGAGGGCAGATTTCCTATATAAACCCTGCTATACCCTATGTATTTATTTTTTAGGTCAGGTTTCTCGATTATGCAAACATTTAGGTGTCAGCATTTTTAGCAAATTTTTATATTTTCGGCCATAAATTCATAAGAAATCCAAGCTAATAATAATTTTCAGCATAATATTATCTTGCAAATGTATGTAATTTTATATGTTTTAGGTTTTTAAAGCGTGGTTGTAAATTTTTGCATGGCAGTGAATAATTTTTTTGAAAAGATGCGTTTGTCCGAACATGTAGTTTAGGGCTCGTATACTTTCCAACTTATTCTCCCTAACTAAACACATTAAAAACTTTGTTCTATTCATCCTGAACGCACGTGCGAAAGTCAGCGAACCCTGTTAATTTACTGAACTCTGATTATTTTAATATATTAGAGAAGCATAGCATAAGGGATAAAAATGCTGGCAACACTGCTGGGCATGGCATAATACGTGACATATCTAAATTTATACAGTCGGGCTTCATAATATTAGGGAGATATATACATGCTTCGTTAAAGCTGACAAATACATATTTTAATAAAATATTAAAATGGTTACCCCTCAGCTGTTGCCTTGGTTTGCTTTTATTTTTATGTGCGGCTACGTGAAGTACACACTTGTATCTATAATAGAAAGCCCGGGCTTCTGAGAACCTATAGTATGTAGTGGGCTTCGTATTGTGGTTAGGTAGGTATATATATATATATATATATATATATATATATATATATATATATATATATATACCTATGAGAACCTATAGTATGTAGTGGGCTAGGTTCTCAGAAGCCCGGGCTTTCTATATATATATATATATATAATTATAATTTTTTTCGGTAACATAGCAAAAAAATTCAGAAAAGAATTTTTTTCGAAAATTTTCACGTTTTTCATGTTTAAATCGGCCATATTTTTTTTTCTTGATGTTTAATCGGGATTTTAAGCTCCGGATTCTGAAAGAGCATCAAATTTTACGTCGGAGTAGTGGTAATGCATTTTTTTAGTCCAATAACATACAAAATAAACCCGTTGAAAACTTACTAAAAATTGACATCGTTTGGGCGTTAATGAGTTTTAAGCATGTAGGTATAAAATTATAAATTCTTTTTGAGCATTTTTAGATTTTTTTTGTGAATTGTGTTTGGAGTAAAATCGTGGTTTTCTACTTATTCTACAAATATAAAATACTTGTTATTTTAACACGAGTCATTCGTATTATTATTCGCTTCTTAAAATATGAACGTGTTTATATTAAAGTACCTTTAGTTGACACTGTTCGTAATATTTCAAAAAAAAATAAAGGAAATATCCTGAAGTAATTGAATTAACAGAAATAGAAACTGCAAAATTCTTTGTGAAATAGAACAAATGCAGATTACTTTGCACAGATGAACAACTGACGTAATTTCCTTTTATTAAGGGGACTTGATATCTTTTCCGGCTTCAACAAAAATATATTTTTCATATTTTGTTAGGTAAAAGCTTCAAGAATGTATGTACGAAGCGGCAAAGTGAAATCCGAAAAATTGACGGAGTTACTACGTATTTATGACGCGCCGTCCGAGCGGCCTGGGACGACGCGTAGCCGGTTCCGTGAAAGCGGGCAGGTGTGAGCGAAAGAAAAGAGAGAAGAGAAAAGAGGCTGAAGGTGATGAGGATGATCCTTTTATTGGTCCCGGAATTAATTATCTACGGCAATAATTTGAGGCTGCAACGAAGGCAAATGGTTGGTCGTTGGCGGAAAAGGCTACAGCACTGACGTTGGCGCTACGCGGAGATGCACGGATATATTGTAGACGCTTTCGCTTGAAGAACAAGAGGATTACCATCAACTTGTCCAAAATCTGGAAATGCGATATGGTAGTCCCATCTCGAGCATGTCTATCACTCGAAATTGACGAACCGCTGTCAGAAAAATAATGAATCACTGCAGGAATTTGAGCGGACATAGCGCGGTTAGTTCGTTTGGCTTACTCATCTACACCAGAGAACGTCATGGAACGATTAGCTGTGCAGGCATTTTTAGATGGCCTGCGTGATACTGAGACCCGTCAAGCTCTGATTCTCGCTCGTCCCAGCAAGTTGATTGATGCTTTGGCGCGAGCGTTGGAATTCGAGGCCGCTAAACAAAGTTCCAGAGGGTCAAGCTAAGGTCCTAGGATGGAGGAAGATATTGAAGAAAGAACATGCAATGAAGCAGAGATTAGGCGAGTCGTCGAGAACATACGGAGGTTGTTGGATAAGAGGCCAATTCAGTGTTGGAATTGCCGTAAGCCAGGACATGTTCGTAGTCGCTGCCCTAGAAACAAGGGAACGTCACACTCGTCGGAAAACTAAAAGAGGTTGACCGTAGGGGGCAATCGTCAACCTCTAAGAAGCAAGCCCCAAGGAAAATAGCACAAATCGCATCTCTTCAACACCTATCTAATAGTGTTTTTGTGGATGGACTAGTCGATGGAAGCGAACGACGGCTTCTATTAGATACAGGTACGACGAAAACTATCATAAAACCAGATAAAAGACGGAGTTCGAGTTATCTTGGCAGAGGATACGGCAGTGAAAGAACGAACTTGCGGGGGGGGTTAAATCTTTTGAGGGCTAATTGGGGCTTTTGAGGGCTAAAATGGATAAATTGTTTTCAACCCCTTTGATATTTTCACACACAGCCCGGATTTTTCATTACTTAATCTCTCCTACATGAACCCTGGGGGGTGGTATAACGAAGTTGTAGTGGGGTAAAATCTTCTGAGAGTTAACTTGAAATGGGTGAAACAGTTTTACCCCTTACCCATAACCCCTTTGATTTTTTCGTCCTTGGGAACACATCCCGGATTTTTCAAATTACTCAATCTTTCCTATATGAAGCCTGGGGACGGTATAACAAAGTTGCGGGGGAGTAAAAATCTTCACCTACATGAAGAGGGAACGGGAGAGAATCTACATTACCTTCCGCTGACGGGAGGTAACCTTCGAGGTTTATTTTAAATACCTTCGAGGTTTATTTGAAATGGATAAAAACTTTTCAACCTTTCCATGTTAACCACTTTGTATTTGTCAACCGTTCTAATTCAGCCGGGAAATTCATTAGTCAGGCCTGAATATCAGGGGGTGATAGTATCAATCAAGGGTGATAGTGTGGGGTGGTAAAATGTACATTTACTTGTACTTTTGTAAAGTAAAATGTACTTTTATATTTTAGCCATGTTTCTTCATGTTACAACTGGAACAACTCTTAAAACATCGCTAAAGGCTTACTACAGCAGAAAATGGGATTTAAAAAAAACTATTTATTGAATAACTTTTTATTTGGTTGGGGGTAAAACGAATTTTTTGGTGGGTAAAACGTGGACTAACGAAGGCCTTTGGAATGCGACGTTTTACGCCTAGCCCGGCAAATTTTCCCGGATTGTGAAGTTGGTTCGGCAAATTTTTTTTTGCGAATAAAAAAAACTATAGGGGGTAAAATTAAATAATTTGGGGGTAAAATGTGGTCTAACGATGGGTAATTGATTAGGCCGTTTCCTTAGGCCGATTTTTGACGGAAGAAATAAAATTTTTGATATTTTTTTGCCTTTTTTTGAAATTTGTCACTCTCCGAATTTTGTCAGAAAATGTCTTTTATACTCCCTCTATACTCAGGAATTTTTCAAATTTTTTGAAGTGGTGGAACAATATGAAAAAAAATTTTTTTGTAATCTTTCGTTTAAACAAACTTATATATTTTTGATAGTTAAAAATTGTATAAAAAATTATTATTTTTACCAAAAGTACATTCTCACTAGAGAAAAAAACAGAGAAACCCCTTGAAAATTAAGACATATCCTGCTTAAAATAATTAAGAGTGTAAAAAATGATTAAAGAGGCGTTAAATAAATCTTATTTCATGCTAAATCCCTTAACTTAAAGATAATTATATAATATTTTACGTATTATTGGAAATGATGCAATAAAAAAAAATTTCGATTAAAAGTTATTACATTTTAATATCGTTTAACAAAATTATTATAAATTATTGACATTAAATGTAATAATTTCATACAAAATAGTTCGAAAATACTGTTTTGGGGAAGGTCACTGTCTTCATTTATTACGACCTTAACCTTCTCATCAATAAACAGACGCCTCAATATTTCAGCAGGTCTTACTATTTTAGCCAAATATCGAGTTTTCTGAAAACGAGTGATCTCTAGTTTTATCAATTATGGACGGGTCACTACCAACAACCAGCTGCCAAAGTAAAGTTTCCAAATCACTAACTTCAAATACACTGGTATTCGAATAAATTCGAAAATTATTGATATCTTCATCATAGAATCGCTATTATACGATATGATCTTTACAGCACCTATTTCCTTCGGGAATAAAAGTCTTTTTGCAAATACTTGTTTAAGTGCTTCGAATGGAACTATTGTAATATTTGTTGATGATCTACAAATGCAACAATATCCATGAGTGGAAATGATTCGTGGAAAACCCAAATCACTTGTTCTGAAGATGAATCATCCGTGTTCTTATTTTTAGTTGGTCTTGTTAAAATTACTCGACATTCTATTACAAAAATGTATCATTAACAAAGACTCTTTTTCCTGTTTTTTCTGTCGCAATATTAGCCTCATCAATTGTCGTAATAACTTTTTTATAGCCTACTGTTTTGCGCAAATAAATATTACAATTGATTTTGACATTTTTTATTAGCATCCACTCTAAAATCAAGATTCAAAGCATGTATTAAAAATGCAGAAATATACAAAAATATAAACATATTTCACTTACTTTAGTGAAAGTCATTAACCGTAACACTATTATATAATAAAAAAATAATCCCATATAATGAGAGATGAAACAACAACAATAACTCAACCACAGAGGTTTCTTTATAATTTTGAGGTTATCTGAAAACAATCGAGACCTAAGAAGAAATGATTAGTAAATACTAAAAATTCCAGTAGATTGCACTGTAGCGCGCTAGCCTGGCGCTAATTTAAAAAAAACGTTTATAGCAAAATGAGTTATTTAGACCTTTGAAAAAAATTTTTCAAACTATTTCAAAATTATATAATTTCTATTGGTCTTTATGCAATCACTTTTTAATTTTTTTCATATTGTTCAACCACTTCAAAAATTTGAAAAAATCCCTGGGTATAGAAGAGTAAAACAGACATTTTCTGACAAAATTCGGTGAGTGAAACTGTTCAAAAAGGCATTAAAAAAAAAGATTAAAAATTTATTTCTTCCGCCAAAAATCGGCTTTTCGTTTAAGAATCATGACCAAAATGTTTCTTCATGTCTTTTACTCCTAAGAATTAGAAAAAAAAATCACCATTAAACAATTTTGAATTTTACTATGAAAAAACAAATAAAATCGAAAAAAGAGATTTATTTGAAAAACTCGAAGACCGTTTAAGATAAAGAGCTGAAAATTTAACTGAATTATTTTTGTTTGATACTAAAACGATCCCCCAAGTGCGAATCAAAAAGCCGCGAGGGCAGATTTCCTATATAAACCCTGCTATACCCTATGTATTTATTTTTTAGGTCAGGTTTCTCGATTATGCAAACATTTAGGTGTCAGCATTTTTAGCAGATTTTTATATTTTCGACCATAAATTCATAACAAATCCAAGCTAATAATAATTTTCAGCATAATATTATCTTGCAAATGTATGTAATTTTATGTTTTAGGTTTTAAAGCGTGGTTGTAAGTTTTTCCATGGCAGTGAATAATTTTTTTGAAAAGTAGTTGTTAGCGCTCGTATACTTTCCAACTTTATTTTCCCTAACTAAACACATTAAAAACTTGGTCATGGTCAAAGAATCATCCTGAACGCACTTGCGAAAGTCAGCGAACCTGTTAATTTACTGAACTCTGATTGTTTTAATATATTAGAGAAGCATAGCATAAGGGATAAAAATGCTGGCAACACCGCTGGGCATGGCATAATACATGACATATCTAAATTTATAAGTCGGGCTTCATAACATTAGGGAGATATAACATGCTTCATTAAAGCTGACAAATACATATTTTAATAAAATATTAAAATAGTAACCCCTCAGGTGTTGCCTTGGTTTTGAACAATAGCAATATTTTTCTTGGAGAAGAGTCTCCAGAAAATTCGATTTCAATGAAGAGCGATTTCGTTCGAATTAGGGTATGAGGGTAAGTTGAAAAAAATGTCAAGAACCGCTTTTTTCACCACACTGCACTGAAACTTCATGTTGGGACTAACCTTTTACAAAGTAATAACTCTTTTTCATAATATTTTTCTCTAGGGTTGAAAATAAAGGTGGTTTACTCTTATAATCTACCTTTAGTAAACGACCTAGTTTACTCTTGTAAAATTTAAAAACTGAAAATAATGTGGAATCTCTTTTTTGTTGCATATTTTGGGGAGTAACTTACATCTCTATTACGAATGGATGGTGGTACTTTAATTTTCACGAACATACCAAAGTGGGAATTTAAGACATTTCATCCTGATATTTAGTGTTAGGGCTTCTTATACGGCCTAGCTATTTAGCCACTTGAAACTTCGACGTTGACCTCTTTAATTATACCTTAACACACTAGTCATATTGACTATGATCCAAAAAAAGTTCAAAAACGACCATTTTGTCCCCAGTTTTGACTTTCAGAACCACTGTGCGTTGACGCAAACGTATTTTTGACGGACAGGCTGAGAGGTGTTGGAAGCGGTACTGCATTTAGTGGGAACATCGTTACGTTTTAGTTCTATATTTTATACGTATATACGAGTTTTGCGTTGATATTTGAATATGTGTGTCGTGAGTTAATTGAACTGGTAAGGAGAAATACAGCCCCTATGATTTTGAAAATTCTGAATAAACTGGACTATAAAGTATATATTGAGTATAGAGCATCAGCCAACATGTTTCAGCATTATGTAGTGATTAGTAACCTTGTACAGTTAGTGTATGATTTATAGACATTATACTGTTCGAGTATTATTGTAGAGTAGATCGTTGTATCATGACGGTTATAAAAGGTGTTTTATTGCAAAAAAAGTCCTTACAAACATATATAGTAGAATGTGAAAAATATATTTTATATTTTGGCATGCGGAAATACTAAAAAAATTGTTTCATCGTTCGCAATATTTGTTTTCTTTAACATATTATGCTCCAAAAATCGCCATTTATTTAAGCTAGCTCATTCATCTAATAAAATGGCGCCTGGGCTTCGGTTTTCGTCAGACCACATACCATATTCTTTTAACGCAACGCACAAGATTTTGGCAATGAACAACATCGCGAACATCTTGAACGAGGCTCCAGGTGGCGTTTTTATTAATGTGTAAGTTTAAGATAGTTGCTTGCAGTTCAATTTATCTTGTTGTTGCAGACATTTTTAAGAACATTATAAACACGTTTGAACTACACAATACTAACTTACTAATTTACATTGGACAAATGTCAAACACTTTGTAAAATGCAATTAAAAGTCACACATGTATAGTATGCGTTTTTTATTTTTACTGACCGTTTAAATAGGACAATGAAACAAGTTCAGTTTTCTTCCTTAGTAACAGTTGCATATCTATTCATAAACATATAAAAAGGTAAAAAAGTTTTTGAACTAGTTGTGATATATCGTGCATATTTTTGGAGTATTAAAAATTAACCCACAAAAGTGTTGTGACCCAAAAATATATAGGGATTACTTGTTTCTGTCCCATGAGGGTGCAGAGGACAAATACAAATTTTACCATAAGATGTCAATCTGTTAATAAAAGACACACACCATATCTCAAATTGTTACGTTATTCCTTTATTAAAATAAAAAATTAAAATATATTTTTAGCCCGCCCTGTATATGCGAATAACGTTACAGGGAGGGAGGAATAACTTTTATATTCGAAAAAGTTTATATAAAATCACCTGTACAACAAACTCCGTATAAGTTTTAATATAATCATAACGGGTCCTGTATATTTTACTTCTACTGCTTGTGTTTTGTGGATTGTAAAAACAATCTAGAAGGTAAGTAGGACATAAGTAGGCACAATACTTTTTAGCCGAATTATGTTTTAACTATTTTTTCACTGCTTATGATATTTTTTAATGCTAGCCTGGTATCGGGTAGAAAAAAATGACAAACCAGTGCCAAGAATTTGAGAGAGAAACTAAAGATGTTAATTTCTAATTTGTTATATTATGTTCTGTTACAATAGCAGTGTTTTTATGTATTTTTGTAAATGAAAGTGATTTAAATCATAAAATTTGTTTTATTTTTACATGGAAACAATAATGTTCTCAAAATAAGAAATTTGTTTTAAAATCCGTAATTTCATTCTTACTGCTACAAAATCAAACTTTTTCTAGAAAAACTATTTTTTTTTCTAATTAGTAATGTGTCAGACATACCTAATAATCAGATATGCAGAAAATAAACCCCCAATTTTGTGTTGACCTGTGTAATGGCCTGTATACAATAATAGAAAACAAACAATGCCTGTTATACCTTTTTTATGTTGAATGTCGTATCCTGAATCCAACCGGTAAGAGAATCGAGGGGTATTGAATGAATTAATGGAATAATATATAAATTATTGAACGAAAAAACAAACTGTGACAACCCGTAACATCGTGGCCTGTAATACAATATCTAGAACTCGTCAGAGTTATCATCGCAAAGGAGGTAGGGTACCATTTTTTTATTAATACGCTGTTCCATATGTTATACTTACAAATGGATCAGAGCTACTGCGCCAGTGCAGTAACTCTGCACAAATCTCCGAATATTCTCTGCCCCAGCGCAACCAAAAATTTTGGCATATTCGCTGAATCAGTTGATGAGAGAGATCGTCATCTGGTAGATAATCTGGGGTTCTGACCTGTGGGAGGTTGTGAAGACACCGGGTTAAGTTTCAAACAGGCATAACACAGAGACAAAACTGTACGAATTGCATGTTTTGGAGAGAGTATCCAAAAGCGCGGAATTAAGAGAAAGTGGAGTGTCTGATAAACAGGACGAAATATTGTTTATGAGTATATTCCTCCAACAAAAGGATTAATCTCTGTATACTTGGCAATATCAGAAAATGTCGCTTATAGTACGACAAATTTGAGAGAGATATTTAATTTTTTCATGCATTATCATAACATGAACGATAATATTGTATAGTATAATATTTTTGAAGGTATTTGCTTTTATATTTATATGGATCTGCGATTTTCAACATATTAACATGGATACACCGTATACGTAATTTAATTTAGTCGTAAGTAAATTACAGAAAAAATGTCATAAATGTGTAATTCTTAAGCGTTAATACAATAATTTAAGTTAGAAGATTAAACGCTATGGATCAGAGTTCGGTCAGAATACAGCTCGGAATCTGGTCCAGGTTCTGGGATTGGTTCAGGTTCTGGACCTGGTGGTTCAGGTTCTGGAGGTTCCGGACCTGGTGGTTCAGGTTCTGGAGGTTCCGGACCTGGTGGTTCAGGTTCTGGAGGTTCCGGACCTGGTGGTTCAGGTTCTGGAGGTTCCGGACCTGGTGGTTCAGGTTCTGGAGGTTCAGGTTCACGTTCCAGGACTTCCACTATCCATTCCGTTACATGACCTACATCAGCATACACTCCAGGATAGCCGGGGGGTTCCGCATATTTCGAAACCCCCGATATGAGACCAGCAAGGTGCTCTTGAATAACAACCCGGACCACCAGAATCACCTAAGCAAGCATCTACGTTTCCTCCACCGGCACAGAACATGCTTCTCGTGATTCTCTCTCCATAGATTCGTTCACAGTCCTCTCGTGGAATGACAGGAATTTCCGCAGCGTGAAGCATGTCTGGTGTAGGTCCCTCATTTTCGATTTGACCCCATCCACTAATGTGAGCGATGTGACCATCTTCAGGAGAGTGACCTGGTTCGGGAAGTTCGACTGGCATAGCATCTATGACTTGAACTGGCGATGCAAGGCGACATACGGCAAAATCAAAGTCGACGGTTTCGGGGTCATATTCAGGATGGAGGAACACCTCAATTATATCAACTATCTCACCACCAATAGACTTGGAAGAAGAACCAGCCCGAACGGAAAGGCCTTCTAGTAATCCGTGATCAACGCAGTGAGCAACAGTAAGTGCCCATTCTTTTTGTATCAAGACGGCCCCACAATAATGCTGATAATGAAGTAACAGAGCTAGCGTCCAGGGATACTCGCTTATGTCAGCTTCCCTTCCGCCGACAATTCTGCCACCGGGTGCAGAATATTCCCTTTGGCAGTCCTGAATAAAATAAAAGACCGTATTATTTGCAGAATGGTTCTAGTTTTTGTTTCTGTTGCTTACATATGTCTAGATACAAGTACAATTATAATAAACAAATGTAACATAGTATTATTGAATTTTCTCGTATTTGAATCCTAAATTTATTGAATACAAAGTTATCATTAACGAAATAATACAAATAGAAAAAATACAAACATTCATTATATAGAAGTAGAACTATCCACAGACAAAATCACTTTATCTATCCATTTTTTGTTTTCAAAATTTAGAGCTTGAGTATCGCATAGGATCCCCACATGCAAGAAAAATCCACCTAAACCTAAATCGCAAATTAACTTCGACACGTAGAACGTTTCTAAAATTATGAGTGATCCATATTACCTTCACGAAATATATTAAGCAATATATACACTACTTGCAAAATATTATTTAACTTCACTACAATTTATGTTGTAGTGAAGTATGTGTTCCGTGTGTGTTAAGCCGACATCGGCTAGTTATGAAAAAGGACAAACAGTGACAAAAAGTGAGACGACAGATAAGAAGCAGTAGTGAGGGAATAAGACCGGCCCACTCACCATCTGCGCTAGTCGCTAGAACGAGAACTGTAGAATTGATCCTTTTTCGCAACTGGCCGACATCGGTTTTACACATACTATTAAGAATACCGTTATGAATCACATTTAATTCTAGAAAAAATATATTATTGTATGTGTATATATTTTGTTGTATATAGCCAAATAGTAATTAACGTAAAAGTTAATTGCGCCATGTGTATATCACATTTTTTTCATTACTATCTCACAAGTTTTTACTCTGATAACAAATCAAATATAAAATTGTAATTTTTAAATAAAGAATTCGAAATTCAAAAATAGACGGGGTATATTATAAGCACCTCATTTTGCTGAAATAAATATTTTCAACTGTAAAGCTCCTGCATCTAATCTTAATGTACTTACCCAAAGCAGCTCCGAGAGCCACCAATAGAACTACTAGCTTTAACATTCTAACTGTTGTTCTGATTCTAGAGATTGGGTGGCTTTATTTTATATTAGAATTATCTCATTCATAGGCATACTTCTCACCGTGCAAATATTTTATCATTTTCCCCTACCTTAGAGAGGAAAAAATTCCTAGAGATTACATTCTTCAATTAAGTAACTTATTTTAGAAAGAATTTTTGCAACATTTTTATCAGGATATTTTCGTGCTCTTGAAAGAGTGTCAAAATGTGTTCATAATGTTATCTACTAGCAATCTACATATTATAGGTAGTCAAGTGGTTTAAGACCACTCTCTGTAATTGATAAGGTAAGATCTATAAGATCTCCGTAATGGATAAGGTAATTAATAGCGCGCATAACTAATACAAACAGTAAGGGGTGTCGTTTGAATTTGAGGGCAAAACTATGGCCAAGTTCGCCGACTGCACGATATTTTTATCCATGGCGTGTTGTGAATGATAATATATGCTTAATGCCCCCAACACGTTCTAGATAATTATTTCGGCCACTGGGCGTTGGAAAACACAATATATAGTGGGTATTAAAGTTTGTTCAATAGCCGAGGAGATGTGATACATATTTCGCTTTATGGACAACTTGAAAAAACCCACAACTCATTGTGATCATTGTGACTTTAGAATTTAATTCCACGATTTATTTTATCATTATTATTTCAAGCATTACAAACAAGCTTATTACATGAAAAAAACAACAGGAAAATATCATATTTTGTCATCTCTTAAAGAAAATTACTCTAGGTAATTTTAACTGACACTATTACATAATTAAGCAATACTAAAATCTAAACTTTAAAATATAAAATATAATATATACCTGCCAAAGGTATCCAAAGTTTCTACCAAAATATTAAACGCTAATGATAATTAATTTTATCAGAAAAGTTCAATAGAAAACCAATTATTAATTCTTTAAGACAGATGAATATACATGAGTAAAATCATGGTAAATGGTTGACTGAACTGGATGGCAGGAAGTGGTCCAAAATTGGACTTCCGAGGTCCAAAAAAATCAGAAAACGTCAAAATAAAGTTTAGCAGGCAATTGGGTGTCAATTGTAATGTATTTTTTGGACGCATTCTCAAGTCAAGAGATGTTGTGGTTTTTGAGATATAATGTTTTCACTAATCCAATTTAAATATTGGATTAATTTAGGTACACATTTTTTTAACTTTAAATTGTATATTGTTGCGGCTGAGCGGATACCATAACTTCACGTATAGTTGAAAAATGCTTCAATTTATTTATTTTGAGAGAGCACATTACAGCGTGATAGACGCCTTTCTCTTGCCTTACTTACATAGCGCCAACTCTCATGACTTACAAAACCGACAATGCGCCAAATTCAAGTTTGACAACTACCACATGAACAATTCCATCATAGTACATAAAAAATAATGTTTCCATTTTTACAAGCAGTGTCAACGCATCAGTTTATTTTCGTTTGGTTTTGTACTTAATGCAAATCATCTCCGCTTTCCTCCAAATATTACTCAATATTATTCAACATTGACGGAGCGAAAATAATTTTATTATATCTAATACTAAATAAAGCAGGTCCTTTAGTAGATTTGTTATATTAATTTTAGTTATATTAATACCGTTAACGGCTAAACTGTGATATTAAAATAGTTTTACAAAGTATGTAAACGTTTACTTAATCAGAACATTTATTACGCTAAATTATGCAAACAGTTAGCCTATAAATAAACCACTTTTCATTTTATACACTTATCATTTCGTGTATAGATAAAATATTTTCTTTTATCTATCGACATATTTGACGCACGCAACTATTCCGGTTAATGTTACAACATTGGAATAAAGTCCTGTCCATTCGCTTATCCTTCACAGACTGTTCTTTATGCCGCTTTTTGATGTTTCCGAGCGATTTTTTACATTTACTGTAAGTTTTAGATCTACTATAAAATAAATATATTTGATTTTACAAATAGTCCACGTCAGCCAATTCCAAACGCCGCACATCGCCATAGCTAATTCCAACGGAGATTCGTTTTAAACATCCAAATGAACCATTTGCAACCATTTCATCTTATAAGGAAGAAAAGGAAAAACGGGAGATTAACACATATGCGAAATTTGAGGCGGTATAAGAAATTATATACAGTACCATCCATAAAGTTTGCACCATATGGGAAAAAGTTTATATGACCTTTTCACAATAGTGATCATTTAGAAGAAATTATTCGTCAGTTCGTGGACGGAGTTTCCCCACAGTTTCTTGTTAATGTCGGGAAAGTAATATTCAGAAAAACTATTTTATGTTCTTCTTTATCCAAAACGAAGGAAGGCACACAGAGACGTAGAATAAACATCAGACAATAAACACAATCAACTATTTTATGTTATTTGTCCAAAACGAAGGAATACACACAGATACGTAGAATAAACATCACCAAAGAAGAGTTGCTTTAAAATTGACGTCCTTCGAGGTTCCTTTAATAATATTTCAATTTGTGTAAAATACTAATGTCTGTTTACTTGGTACTTTTACTGTTTCTTCTATTTCTACACGTGGGGTTTTCAGAACACTAATAGTTAACGTAATTTTAGTTTTCTTTCTCTATTTTCTATTTGTCCCATTTGACGTGTATTTCTAAGTTTTGCAACAATAAAAGTTTTGCTCTTCATTGATATCCCGCTGTCGTATTGGTTTGTAATATTAAAATTATTTTTACTTTATAGTAGTTCTTTAACATTTATTAAAAATGTTATTCTAACCGTGCTTTCTAACTTTTTGCATTATTCTTGAATAAAGTTTCCACCAAAAATTCGTTTATTTATTTTTGACCTTTTTATAATTGAGTTACTCGTTGCCTATTTACATTGTTTTGAACAATGACAATATTTTTCTTGGAGAAGAGGCTCCAGAAAATACAATTTTAATGATGAGCGATTTCATTCGAATTGTGGTATGAGAGTGAGTTGAAAAAATGTCAGGAACCGCTTTTTCACCACACTGCACTGAATGTTCATATTAGGGCTAACCTTTTACAAAGGAACAACTTATTTTCATAATATTTTTCTCTAGGGTTGAAAATAAAGGGGTAAAGTAAAGGGTAAAGGGACCCAAGAGTAAATCAAATTTACTCTTGGGTCGATTTCAAATTTTCGTATGCTACTCGTATATTATGAACTTTTTACCACGCTATTTTAGTTTACAGGCATGCCCAAACAACTGACCATCAAAGAATTTCTTAAATGCAAACACACAATTTTTGCCCATATGGTGCAAATTTATGGATAGCACTGTATACATATATGTAAATGTAAAAACTGAAAATAATGTGAATTTTTTTGTGTTGGGGAGTATCTTACACCTCTATTACGAATGAATGGTACTTTGATTTTCCCGAACATATCAAAGTGGGAGTTGAAGACATCTCATCCTGATAGTTAGTGTTAGGGCTCCTTACATGGTCGGAAAATCGTTTAGCCACTTGAAACTTCGACGTTGACTTCTTCAGTAATATCTTAACACACTAGTCATAGTGACTATGATCCAAAAAAAGTTCAAAAACGACCATTTTGTCCCCAGTTTTGACTTTCAGAACCACTGTGCGTTGGTGCAAACGTATTTTTGACGGACAGGCTGAGAGGTGTTGGAAACGGTACTGCTAGTGGGAACATCGTTACGTTTTAGTTCTATATTTTATACGTACATACGAGTTTTGCGTCAATATTTGAATATGACTGAAGAGAAGTTAATTGAACTGGTAACGAAAAATACAGCCCCTATGATTTTCAATAAACTGAACTATAAAGTATAAATTGAGTATAGCATTTGAACAGCCCACAGAATTTGACTAGGATTATCAATGGTTTTAGTCTTACGTAGCGATTACTTAGTAACCTTGTATAGTTAGTGTATGTTGTATAGACATCATACTGTTCGAGTGTTATCGTAGAGTAGATCGTTGTATCATGACAGTTGTAAAAGGTTTTTTTATTGCAAAAAAAAGTCCTTACAAACATATATAGTAGAATGTGAAATATAGAATTTATATTTTGACATGCGGAAATACTGAAAAACTGTTATTCATCGCTCGCAATTTTTCTTTTCTTTAACATAGTGTGCTCTAAATTCGCCTTTTTTGAAGCTAGCTTCTGCATCTAATAAAGTAGTGCCTGGGCTTCAGTTTTCGTCAGACCACATTCTATTAATGCAACGCACAAGATTTTGACAATGAACAACATCGCGAAGATCTTGAACGAGGCTCCAGGTGACGTTTTTTTAATGTGTAAGTGTAAGATAGTTCCTTGCAGTTCAATTTATCTTTCTGTGCTGATGCAGACATTTTTAAGTATATTATAAACACGTTTGAACTACACAATACTAACTTACTAACTTACATTGGACAAATGTCAAACCCTTTGTAAAATGCAATTAAAAGTTACGTTAATAACATTAAAGTCACAGATCTATAGTATTTTTATTTTATTGACAATTTAAATAGGACAATAAAACAAGTTCAATTTTCTTCCCTGGTAACAGTTGCAATCTATTTATAAACATATAAAGAGGTAAAACGTTTTTTGAACGAGTTGTGATATATCGTGCATATCTTTATAGTGTTAAAAATTAACCCACAAAAAATGTTGTGACTCAAAAATTTATAGGGATTGCTTATTTCTATCCCATGCGGGTGCAGAGGACAACAAAAAAATGTTACCATAAGATGTCAATCTGTTAATAAAAGACAAACACCAAACCTCAAATGTTTACGTTATTCCTTTATTAAAAATAAAAAAATATATATATATATTTTAGCCCGCCCTGTATATACTTTACAGGGAGGGAAGAATAACTTCTATATTCGAAAAAGTTTAGATAAAATCACCTGTACAACAAACTCGTTTAACTACGTAACAGTTTTAACATAACTATGGGACGTCCTCTATATTTTATTTATACTGCTTGTGTTTTGAGGATTGTAAAAACAATTTAAAATGTAAGTGGGTACATAATTACATAAGTAGACACAATAGTTTTTTGCCGATTTAAATTATGTTTTAACTATTTTTTCACTGCTTATGACATATTTTATTGCTAGGCTGGTATCGGGTAGAAAAAAAATACAAACCAGTGCCAAGAATTTGGAGTGAAACTAAAGATGCTAATTTCTAATTTGTTATATTATGTTCTGTTACAATAGTAGTCTTTTTACTAATTTTTTGTAAATGAAAGTGATTAAAATCCTAAACAAAAATTTTTGTTTTATTTTTACATGGAACCAATAATGTTCTGAAAATAAGAAAATTTCCTTAAAATCCGTAATTTCATTCTTACTACTACAAAATCAAACTTTTTCTAGAAAAACTATTTTTTTTTTAATTAGTAATGTGGAAGACATAATAATCATAGATGCAGAACAAAAACCCCAATCTCTTGTTGACCAGTTAGTCCAGTAAATAAGCCGGAAAATACTGTAAAATCTGGAAAAGTTGATAAGCGGCTTGGATTTCAAAAATTTGTATTTGTACGTGTCCTTTAGACCCTCAGGAACATTCCTCACCACTAACATCTGCCTTTCTATGAAAACTGAAAAAATTATGGTAGGTTTTCCACCCCCAAAGCTTCCCCAATAGTAAAAGTGATGAAACATTTTATAAATTCAAAATTTCACCTCGGAAATCGTCACTCGGGAGTTTTCGGGGTCGCTGATTACAAATCCGCGGTCAAAAATCGAGTGAGGGTGGTAGCACCCCATTAAAACCACCCCTAGAAGTGACAAAAATAAAAAAAATGAAATTCAAAATTTCACCTCGGAAATCGTCTCTCGGGGGTTTTCGGGGTCGCTGGTCAAGAATCTTAAGTTCAATTAAAAAAATTTGAACGTCTAATGCAATGGAGCAATATAATTCCACTTTCAAGTTTTCGATAGCTGATTCGTTTGTAAGCTGTAGGATTTTACTCTTAAGTATGAAGTTTTCGCCGTGAAAAAATCAATATTTATGTTTCAAAATTCTCCCTTCATCTGTTTACCATCCTCTACAGTTGGTACTTTTGAAATTCCCTCTTCATCTGTTTACCTTCCTCTGCAGTCGGTAACGTAGTTCTTGCTTATGAAAGGGAAGCTATATGCATACTTGCAACTATTTTTATACTTTCCCGCGGTATTATAGTATGCCTTTTTCCATTGCAATCTAGAGGGCCGGGGTTCAAATCCCGGCTCCGACCACTTTGGCACCTCTATGTTTTTTTTCATATGTGCCAATCGCTGTATAGTAGCTCCTCGTCAGTATGGTGTAATGCTTACCGGTTGAATTGTTGTAATTAGACCTCGGATTCGTAATCAGCGACCCCGAAAACCCCGAGAGACGATTTCCGAGGTGAAATTTTGAATTTTTAAATTTTTTTATCACTTTTGTATTGGGGAAGCTTTGGGGATGGGAAAACTACCATAATTTTTTCATTTTTCATAGCAAAGCAGATGTTAGTGGTGATGAATGTTCCTGAGGGTCTAAAGAACACGTACAAACAAAAATTTTTGAAATCGGAACTGCTTATCAACTTTTCCACATTTTCCGGCTTATTAATTGGACTAAGTGTAATGAACTGTATACAGTAATATAAATCAAACAATGCCTGTTATGCCTTCATTATGTTGAATGTTGTATCCTGGAATCCTACCGGTAAGAGAATCGGGGGATGTTGAACGAATTAATGGAATAATATATAAATCATTGAATGAAAAGCACCGTGACATAGAACTGTATCTAACTGTCCACTAGTAATAGGCATAATTTTACCACGTTTAAATATACATTGAGAGTACGTACAAACTGTGATAACCCGTAACATCGTGGTCTGTAATACAATATCTAGAACTCGTCAGAGTTACCATCGCAAAGGAGGTAGGGTACCATTTTTTATTAATACACTGTTCCATATGTTATACTTACAAACGGATCAGAGCTACTGCGCTAGTGCAGTAACTCTATACTGCAGTAACTCTACAGTTCTCTGCCTCAGCGCAACCAAAAATTTTGTTATATTCGCTGAATCAGTTGATGAGAGAGATCGTCATCTGGTGGAGCTTCTGACCTGTGGGAGGTTGTGAAGACACGGGGTTAAGTTTCAAACACAGTATGACACAGAGACCAAATTGTACGAAGTGCATGTTTAAGAGTGCGGAATTAAGAGAAAGTGAGGTGAAATTACTAAAGTGGAAAGAAATTACTAAAAAATATCATATTGTGTAATTCTTAAACGTGAATACAATAATTTAAGTTAGAAGATTAAACGCTACGGATCAGAGTTCGGTCAGAATACAGCTCGAAATCTGGTCCAGGTTCTGGGCCTGGTTCAGGTTCTGGACCTGGTTCAGGTTCTGGACCTGGTTCGGATTCTGGGCCTGGTTCGGATTCTGGGCCTGGTTCGGGTTTTGGGCCTGGTTCGGGTTCTGGACCAGGTTCGGGCTCTGGACCTGGTTCAGGTTCTGGACCTGGTTCGGGTTCTGGACCTGGTTCGGGTTCATGTTCAAGTACTTCCAGTATACATTCCGTTACATGACCTACATCAGCATAAACTCCAGGATAGCCGGGGGTTGCGCATACTGCGAATCTGCATAATGCGCATACTGTGCATATTTCGAAACAAACTGATATGAGACCAGCAAGGTCCTCTTGAATAACAACCGGACCACCAGAATCACCTAAGCAAGGATCTACCTGTATGCCTGCCTTCCTCCACCGGCACAGAACATGCTTCTCGTGATTCTCTCTCCATAGATTCGTTCACAGTCCTCTCGTGGAACGACAGGAATTTCCGCAGCATGAAGCATGTCTGGTGTAGGTCCATCATTTTCGATTTGACCCCATCCACTAATGTGAGCGATGTGACCATCTTCGGGAGAGTGACCTGGTTCGGGAAGTTCGACTGGTATAGCATCTATGACTTGAACTGGCGATGCAAGGCGACATACAACAAAATCAAGGTCGAAGGTTTCGGGGTTATATTCAGGAGGGAGGAACACCTGAGGAGAGGATCCACGGGGCGCGTTGGGGAGGATAATAAACGCTTAAATGCCGACAACTCATTCTGGGTAACTATTTTGGCCACTGGGCGTTGAAAAACACACGTGTAGTGGGTATTAAAGTTTATTCAATAGCCGAGATGTGATATTTCGCTTTGTGGGCAACTTGAAAAAGCCCACAACGCGTTGTGACCATTCTGACCATTTAGAATATAATTCCTCAATTTATTTTATAATTATGTCAATAATTAAAAACTAGTTTATTACAAAGAAAAATGAAACAACAGGAAAACATTACATTTTGTCATCTCGTACCTTACATCTATTACTTAGTTAAAATTACCTAGAGCAATTTTAACTAACTTTAACACATAATTAAGCAATACTAAAATATTAAATATAATATGTACCGCATGGTTACCAAAGTTTCAGCCAAAATTTTTGACAGTTATAAAAATTACTTTTATCAAAAATGTTAACGGAAAACCAATTATTAATTCTGTAATACAGATGAATAGATGTGTAAATTTATGGTTAAGGGTTTATTGAATCAGATGGATACATGGACAGATGAATACATGTGTACATTGAATCAGACGGCAGAAAGTAGTCCAAAATTGGACTTCTGAAGTCCGAAAAAGTCCGAAAACGTCAAAGTAAGGTTAAAATACATAAATTTATTTATTTCTGAAGGAGCACAATAAAGCATGATATAAACGCTTCTTTCTTGCCCTACTTACATAGCGCCAGTTCTCATACTTTACTGAACTGACATAGCACCATATTCAAATTTGACAACTACAACATTACCTAACAATTTATCATAGGTATAATAGTCATTACTTTTAACATTTTTTACAAGTTGTGATCCTCAACGCATCAGATTATTTTAATTTGGTTGTTGTCCTGCTGTTCATGTCCACACTCTTCCAAATCTTACTCAATTTCATCATCGTGGACCGTGAATATTGTCAGAGTAAAAATAATTGTATTATATCTAATAATATTATAACAAATCAGGTCCTTCAATAGAATTGTTATATTCATTTTATTAATATTGACACCGCTATTGGCTACACTGTGATATTAAACTATTTCAGTTTTACAAAGTACGTAAACGTTTATTTAACCCATTTTTTACCAAGGGGTAAAAAAACAGCAAACAGCATTAAAGCAATTTTAATGATTGCAACATTTATTCTGTATTAAAATAAATAAAAGAAGAACATTTGAAGATAAAAAATAAATCTAAATATAAAAACATGTCAAAAAAATTATGTTGCGTTTTCGCATCATTGGCTAAACAAAATTTTCAAAATTCGAACTCAACATAAATTGGCGCCTCATTTCTCATGCAATAACTGTAGAAACAATTTAGGGGATAAGTAGGTACACAAGTAGACACAATACTTTTTATCCAATTTAAATTGTGTTTTTACAATTTTTTCATTGATTAAGTTAGCCAGGTATCGGGTACAAAAAATATATGACAAACCGGTGCCAAGAATTTGAAAGAAACTTTTTCGAGAAAAACTATTTTTCTCTAATAAATAATGATGAAGACACAAGTATCGGATATGCAGAACTCAAACTCTGAGGCCAGCCGGCAAGAGAATCGAGGAGTGTTTGAGGAGTAAGAACGAATTAATTAAATAATGTATAAATTCTTGAACGAAAAACATTACCGTGACAATGGACTGTATCTAACAATTTACGATTATTTTTTTCGTATCTACGATGTTTTTTGTTGCTGTCAGCAAAAAGTTATCATGGAGAAAGATAGTGCAGTAATTACGCGAAATTAATTAGGAGTAGGTACCATCCTATAAGAGACTCGGGGTTGTTAGATAATAATATAAATAATGACAATATAGTTAAAATAAAATAGTGACTTAAGAAAAACAATATAACAACCACGTTATGATTGTAATAAATAAATGCGATTAACATAATCACCCACATAAATTGCACTAATTTTAAGAAAACTGTGGTGGGTCCACTAGTAACAGGAATAATTTTACCACTGGAGCTTTAAATAAACAATGAGAGTACTAACTCTGAGAACCCGTACCAACACGGCCTGGGTGAATATCTAGAACTCGTCCGCATTACAAAGGAGGATAAGTTATCATTTCTTATTAATACAGAGTCCCAGGTGTTACATTTACAGACGGATCAGTCCATTTACTACGCTGGTGCAGAGTATGTAAATATTCTCTGCTCCAGCGCAACCAAAAATCTTGGTGTAGGTTTCCGCTGAATCAGTTGCCAAGGTGACAAACAACTAAATTTTAAATGAGAGATATCGTCTTTTGGTGGAGATTTTAGGGGTTCTGACCTGTGGGAGTTTGTGAAGAAACCGGATTATCTTATAAACAGTGTAGGAATTGCATGTTTTGGAGCATATCCAAAAGTGCGGTGAATATATTGTTTATGAGTATGTTCCACCAACAACTGGATAAATCTCTGTATACTTGGCAATATCCGAAAATGTCGCTTATAGTTCGCCAAATTTGAGAGAGATATCATATACTTTTTATGCATTATCATAACATGAACGATAATACTGTATAGTATAATATTTTTTTAGGTATTTTCTTTCTTACTTTTATATGGATCTGCGATTTTGGACATATTAACATGTATACACCGTATACGTAATTTTATTTAGTCGTAAGTAAATAACAGAAAAAATGTCATAAATATGTAATTCTTAAGCGTTAATACAATAATTTAAGTTAGAAGATTAAACGCTATGGATCAGGGTTCGGTCAGAATACAGCTCGGAATCTGGTCCAGGTTCTGGGATTGGTAGAGGTTCTGGACCTGGTGGTTCAGGTTCTGGACCTGGTGGTTCAGGTTCTGGAGGTTCCGGACCTGGTGGTTCAGGTTCTGGAGGTTCCGGACCTGGTGGTTCAGGTTCTGGAGGTTCCGGACCTGGTGGTTCAGGTTCTGGAGGTTCCGGACCTGGTGGTTCAGGTTCTGGAGGTTCAGGTTCACGTTCAAGTACTTCCACTATCCATTCCGTTACATGACCTACATCAGCATACACTCCAGGATAGCCGGGGGTTCCGCATATTTCGAAACCCCCCGATATGAGACCAGCAAGGTGCTCTTGAATAACAACCGGACCACCAGAATCACCTAAGCAAGCATCTACGTTTCCTCCACCGGCACAGAACATGCTTCTCGTGATTCTCTCTCCATAGATTCGTTCACAGTCCTCTCGTGGAATGACAGGAATTTCCGCAGCGTGAAGCATGTCTGGTGTAGGTCCCTCATTTTCGATTTGACCCCATCCACTAATGTGAGCGATGTGACCATCTTCGGGAGAGTGACCTGGTTCGGGAAGTTCGACTGGCATAGCATCTATGACTTGAACTGGCGATGCAAGGCGACATACGGCAAAATCAAAGTCGACGGTTTCGGGGTCATATTCAGGATGGAGGAACACCTCAATTATATCAACTATCTCACCACCAATAGACTTGGAAGAAGAACCAGCCCGAACGGAAAGGCCTTCTAGTAATCCGTGATCAACGCAGTGAGCAACAGTAAGTGCCCATTCTGGTTGTATCAAGACGGCCCCACAATAATGCTGATAATGAAGTAACAGAGCTAGCGTCCAGGGATACTCGCTTATGTCAGCTTCCCTTCCGCCGACAATTCTGCCACCGGGTGCAGAATATTCCCTTGGCAGTCCTGAATAAAATAAAAGACCGTATTATTTGCAGAATGGTTCTAGTTTTTGTTTCTGTTGCTTACAAAAAAGTGTTTAATTAATGCAAAACTTTATATCCTATTGTTAAGGTTCCTGCAATATTTTATTTCATTTTGGTTAAACAAGATTCAAGCTAAGCTAATTCGATTCGTGTTTCAATGTACTATATAAATAATGAGTGGTTCTATTAAAATAAATAAATGTAACATAGCTGGCAATGCTAAATAAAATAAAGGATCATTATTTGCAAATTGTTTTTAGAAGCAATGGTTCAGTTGCTTACTTACATATTTCTAGAAACAAGTATTTAATATGATGCAAATTAATATATACCTTAATATTAAGGTTCGTGTCATGTGTTTCAATGTATGTATATAAATAATAAGTGTTTCAATTATAATAAAGCATTTCAATAAATTTATTATAATGCAGTTTCAAAGAAAGCAACGAAAATATAGTACGTGAGATGAAGACAAAATCTGAGCATAAATAAACCTAAAACGCGAATTAACCTCGACACATAGAATATTTAATTATTAGTGCTCCGTATTTCCTTCACGAAATATATTAAGCAATATATAGGTATACTACTTGCAAAAAATCTTTATCATCACTACAAAATTTCCGTTATTAATCACATTTAATTCCAGAAAAAATATATTTTTATATATGTATATATTTCGTTGCATGTAGCCAAATAATAATTAACCTAAAAGTTAATTTCTCCCTGTGTACCCATAACATAGTTTTTTTCATTAACATCTCACAACTTTTTACGCTGAGAACAAATCAAAAATCATTTCAATTCAAAAACGAGGCACTTTATAAGCACCTCATAGTTTTTCATAAATATATATTCTCAACTGTAAAGCATCTCCTGAATCTAATCTTAATGTGTACTTACCCAAAGCAGCTCCGACAGCCACCAGTAGAAGAACTAGCTTTAACATTCTAACTGCTGTTCTGATTCTAGTGATTGGGTGGCGTTATTTTATATTAAACATTATCTCATTCATATGCATACTTCTCACCACGTAAATATTTTATCATTTCCCCCTACCTTAGAAAGGAAAAAATTCCTATAGATTAAATTCTACAATTAAGTAACTTATTTTGGAAAGAATTTTTTCGACACATTTATCAGCATAGTGTCGAAAATATGTTCATAATGTTATCTACTAGCAATCTACATATTATAGGTAATCAAGTGGTCGTCTTAAACGATCTCATTAATCTCCGCAATAGTTATGGAAATTAATATCGCGCTAAATTAATACAAGCACTGCTGGGATCTAGTGTACATTTAAGGGGTAAAACTAATTTAGGGCAATCACCCTAAGGTAGTTAAAATAACTAAAGGTAACAAAATAAAGAGACACAGTGATATATCGTAACATTTACCAAGCTGTGCTATGTTTTTTGATTAATTAATATGTATCTTGCATGATGCACGTGTTTGAGTATATATGTATGTTACCCGCAATAACCGAGTTCGCCGATTGCACGATTTTTTTACCCACGGGGCGCGTTGTGGATGATAATAAATGCTTAAATGTCGACAACTCATTCTGGGTAACTATTTCGGCCACTGGGCGTTGAAAAACACACGTTTAGTGGGTATTAAAGTTTATTCAATAGCCGAGATGTGATATTTCGCTTTGAGGGCAACTTGAAAAAACCCACAACGCGTTGTGACCATTCTGACCATTTAGAATTTAATTCCTCAATTTATTTTATAATTATTATTTCAATAATTACAAACTAGTTTATTACAAAGAAAAAAGAAACAACAGGAAAACATTACATGTTGTCATCTCTTACCTTACATCTCTTACTTAGTTAAAATTACCTAGAGCAATTTTAACCCATTAACCTCAAACGAACACAATTTTTCGTCCTTTTTGGAGCGTCAATCTCGAAGGGAAATTAATTAATTCACTCAATAAAAACCACTTATCCTAATGTTTTCCGATGTGATCTTTCGATTTCCGGGGTCAGAATTGTGATTAAATGCTCTAAAAAAAATATGGCTGACTGTATGGAGAAAAGTACTGAAAATTTGGGGATAGTTTTATATATACAGGGTCGCTGATATGTATGGAAACGGTCGATTATCTCCTAAAGTAAGGTAGCTAGCGAAAAATGTTAAGACACAAACGTTTTAGGGTTTTTTAAAATCTATCACAATAAAGAAAAATTAAGTATACAAGATCAGTCAAAAAGTCGTGACGAAACAAAGTTGTTTTTTATTGAATGGAACACCCTGTATATTATTCCATATTTCAATTCTTCTCAAAATTATAAACAAAATTCATATAGCACATCGAATACCTAAATTTAACTGTTTTCGAGATATCGTATTTTGAAAATCATTTTCTTATAGTATACAAAAATATTTTAGTTTATTAAGTTTATAGTCCATCAAGTTACCTTTGAAGGTTTCTAGCTCCATAACAACGCCGCTTCGTTCTTTTTGTCTAACAGTGATGATCTTGACAACACATGTCAAAAATACATTTAGTGTAAATTATTTTCGCCCAAAAATGGCACGTTTAAGTGAAATCGAGCGTATTGAAATTTTAATGATCATAGGATATGGTGATAGAAGACGAAGTTTTGACCAAGTAGTGGTTATTTTTAATGAATTGCATCCCGATCGGGAACCTCTTTCTAAATCAACCGTTTCAAAAACATTGCAGCGTTTTCATGAAACTGGAGGTGTCAAAGATCGACCAAAAAGTGGAAGACCAGTAAGCGTTACAAACGAAGAAAATTCTTTGAATGTCATGTTAGATGTGGTGGAAAATCCAATAAATTCGACGCAACAGAGGGCTGTAAATCATAACATGAGTCGATATTCCATTCAAAAAATTTGCAAACGTGAAAAATTCCATCCATATAAAATTCATATGTTACAAGAGTTGAGTGAAGACGATTTTGACCGTAGAATCGAGTTCTGCGAAGTTATTATGGATAAATTAAACGAAAATGTCAACTTTGTCAACCACATATTGTTTTCTGACGAATCTACATTTTGTTTAAACGGGCATGTAAACCGACACAACTGTAGGTATTGGTCAGACCAAAATCCACATTGGATGGAGGAAGTTCACCAACGACCACAAAAAGTAAATGTTTGGTGTGGCATTATTGGTGGACACGTCATAGGACCCTATTTTATAAACGGAAATTTGACCTCTGAACGATATTTATTACTTTTGCAAGAGCGTATTATTCCAGAGCTTAGACGATTATTCCCGAACAATAACAATCCCAATTTACCGGCAGAACAAATATGGTTTCAACAAGATGGGGCTCCTCCACATTTTGGACGTTTGGTACGGGTATATCTAGATGAAACCTTTCCTGATAAATGAATTGGACGCAGGGGGGCAATTGAATGGCCAGCTAGGTCTCCCGATATGACCCCACTTGACTTTTTTCTGTGGGGTCACATAAAAAATGTAGTCTACAAAAATAGGCCGCAAAATATCGAAGAGTTGCAAGAAAGGATAAGGCATGAAATTTCCACCATTCCTCCCAACACACTTTTAGATTCACTACAAAATTTTGTTCAACGAATTCATTACTGTCAGGAGGTAAATGGTGATCACTTTGAGCACCTTATAATAAAATAGAATTCCAAAAAAAATTATTTGTTGTTTATTAAAACTTGTTTTCTCTCTTCTTTTTTTCTGGCATAACTATTGTTTTCATAAAATTTGAAATATCCAGGACATTCATTAAAAAATACATTTTTTTCGTTTCATGCATTTTTATCAACCCTGAACAATTATGCTTTTTTATTTTCTGTAAAAAAATAATAATTAAAATTTAATCATCCATATCTTCCACCTTGTGTAATTTTCATAATAAATATCCATCATTTCGGGCTTTTTCATTAATAAATTTGAGAATAGTAAAAAGTTATTTTCAAAATTCGATATCTCGAAAACGGTTAAATTTAGGTAACGATGTGCCATATGAATTTTGTTTAGAATTTCGAGAATAATTGAAATGTGGAATAATATACAGAGTGTTCCATTAAGGAAAAAGCAACTTTGTTTCGTCATGACTTTTTGACTGATCCTGTATACTTAATTTTTCTTTATTGTGATAGATTTTAAAAAACCCTAAAACTTTTGTGTCTTAATATTTTCCGCTAGCTATCTTAATTTAGGAGATAATCGACCGTTTCCATATATATCAGCGACCCTGTATATATATATATATATATATATATATATATATATATAATGTCCAAAAAGGCGGTCTAAGGTCCAAAAGAGTACTCTAACCTACTCCGGATTGTGAAGGGAGGTGGAGGCAATAGTTGAAGTTGATAATAGAATTTTTTTTGCCTACCTCAACTGACTCTAATCTTTTCAAAATGGCGGATATTGCATAAAATCTCATGAAATCTTATGAATTTTTCTCTAGGATTAATGAGAAAATAATGTTATTGTGAGTTTTTTCTTGATCCACAGTAAAAACAATACGACAGAATATATTTGACTAAATTTTCAATTTTCAATGATGGCGGATTCAAAATGGCAGTCGGATTTCTCAAGAAATCGCGCGTTTTTTCATTATAAAAAGTAAATAGGAGTTTGTAATTACACTTTTCCTATGTCATTTCATGTTATAACATTTTGAGTTATTCCTGGTAAAAAAAGTCTGAAATCCAAGGTGGCGGATTCAATATGGCGGCCATCATTTTTGAAAATTCAAAATTTGAAAACGGAAAAATTACTACGTCATATTTTACGTAGAATTCTGATGGAAAATGCCCTCTCAATCTTTTTCACAAAAATGCGTTATATCTGAGTAAAAAAATTTTTGTCATTCTAACCTCAAAACGAGGTTCTTTTCCGGTGTTGAGATTTCATCATGAGAATTATATATTATGCACTAGGGACGCTCGGGCGCAAACTACTCGCCGGAAGTACACAGCCTACTTGTTTCTCGTGGTGCATAATACGATTTTTTCTCACACCCATCCAGAAAGTACGTTTTACGTTGAACTATTCATTGAATAAATATGCGAGGAAGTTCCGGAAAAAAATTCGTCAATGCCCCGAATTCAAAACGTATATTTTCTATTTATTATATGCGGTTCCGAAAAAAAAAAATTCTCCAATACATCCTGCTACAGCGCCTACATCCCTAAGTGTATAATATATAATTCTCATGATTTCATCATGAGAACCTCAACACCTGAAAAAAATCTCGTTTTGAGGTTAGAATGACAAATAATTTTTTACTCAGATAGAACGCATTTTTATGAAAAAGATTGAGAGGACATTTTCCATCAGAATTCTATGTAAAATATGATAAAATCTTTCCATTTTCAAATTTTGAATTTTCAAGAATGATGTCCGCCATCCTGGATTTCAGACTTTTTTCACCAGGAATAACTCAAAATGTTCCTAAAACATGAAATGACATGGGAAAAGTATAATTACATACAAACTATAATGAAAAACGCGCCATTTCTTGAGAAATCCGGCCGCCTTTTTTAATCCGCCATCATTGAAAATTGAAAATTTAGTCAAATATATTCTGTAGTATTGTTTGCACTGAGGAAAATGACTGTGGATCAAGAAAAACTCACAATAACATTATTTTCTTGTTAATACTAGAGAAAAAATTCATATTTCATGAGATTTGATGCAATATCTGCCATTTTGAAAAGATTAGAGTCAGTCGAGGTCGGCAAAAAAAATTCTATCATCAACTCCAACTATTGTCCCCACCTCCCTCCACAATCCGGAGTAGGTTAGAGTACTTTTTGGACTAAAAAAAAGTATTACAAAAATGAAAATACAAATTTTCAGTACTTTTCACCATAAAGTCAGCTTTATGCAGTCAGCTTTTTTTTCTAGAGCATTTAATCACAATTCTGAAATCGAAAGACCACATCCGAAAACATTAGGTTAAGTGAATTAATTAATTTCCCTTCGAGATTGTCGCTCCAAAAAGGACGAAAAATTGTGTTCGTTTGGGTTAACTAACTTTAACACATAATTAAGCAATACTAAAATCTAAACTTTAAAATATTAAATATAATATGTACCGCATGGTTACCAAAGTTTCAGCCAAAATTTTTGACAGTTATAAAAATTACTTTTATCTGAAATGTTAACGGAAAATCAATTATTAATTCTGTAAGACAGATGAATACATGTGTACATTGAATCAGACGGCAGAAAGTGGTCCAAAATTGGACTTCTAAAGTCCGAAAAAGTCCGAAAATGTCAAAGTAAGGTTAAAATACATCAATTTATTGATTCCTGAAGGAGCACAATAAAGCATGACATAAACGCTTCTTTCTTGCCCTACTTACATAGCACCAATTCTCATAATTTTCAGAACTGACATAGCGCCATATTCAAATTTGACAATTTTTTACAAGTTGTGAGACTGATCCTCAACGCATCAGATTATTTTCATTTGGTTGTTGTCCTGCTATTCATGTCCACTCTCCTCCAAATCTCACTCAATTTCATCGTCGTGGATCCGTGAATATTGTCAGAGTAAAAATAATTGTATTATATCTAATAATATTCTAATACATCAGGTCCTTCAATAGAATTGTTACATTAATTTTATTAATATTAACACCGTTATTGGCTAAACTGTGATATTAAACTATTTCAGTTTTACAAAGTACGTAAACGTTTATCTAATCAGAACATTTGTTACACAGAAATGAGCAACAGTTAGGCTATAAATAAACCACTTTTCATTTTGTACATTTCGTGTATAAATTAAATATTTTCTTTTATCTATCGCCATATTTGACGCACGCAACTGTTCCTGTTAATGGAACAAATTTGGAATAAGGCCTTGCTCATTCGCTTATCCTTCACAGTCTGTCTCTTTTTGATGCAGCATTGTGGTGTTTTCGTGGAATTTTTTTATATCTACTGTAAGTTTGAGGTCTACTATAATTATTTTTGATTTGACGTTTTGAAACATACTTGTGTTTATGTCAGTCATTTCCAAATGCCGCACTTCGCCGCGCATAATTCCAACATAGATTCGTTTTAAACATCCAAATGAACATTTTGCAACTGGTAAGGTTGTAAGGTAAAAATATTTCATCTGGTAAGGAAAGAAAAGGAAAAACGGCAGAATGCACTATATGCAAAATGGTACAAGAAGTTATATATGTATGTAAAGGAAAAAAATTGAAAGCAATGGTGATCCTTTTTTGTTGCATATTTTGAGGAGTAACTTACACGTTTATTACGAGTGAATGGTACTTTGATTTTCACGAAAATGCTAAAGTGGGAATTGAAAACATTTCATCCTGATTTTTACAGTGTTAGGGCTTCTTACACATTCGCAAATTTGTTTGGCCATTTGAAACTTTGACGTTGACTTAGTTAATTATACCTTAACACACTAATCATAGTGACTATAATAAAAAAAAAGTTCAAAAACAACAATTTTGTCTCCAGTTTTGACTTTCACAACCACTGTGCGTCGATGCAAAAGACAGGCTGAGAGATGTTAGAACCGGTATTGCTGGTGAGAACATCGCTACGTCTTCACAGTTCTACAGGATGTTAACAGCAGAATAACTCGCCAGGAGTGCATTTTTTGGAAAAAATGTTGTGTACAAAAGTTTTATAATTTTTCAAGGTCACTAATGGATAGCCGAGGAAAAATCCTAAAACTTGTGTATTAAACATTTTTTCCAAAAATGCACTTCTGGCGAGTTATTGTGCTGTTCCGGTACTTTTCTAACACCCTGTATATTTTATCCGTACATATAAGTTTTGCCTTGGTATTTGAATATGAATGACGAGAAGTTAATTGAACTGGTAATGAAAAATACAGCTCTCCATAATTTTGAAAATTCTGAATATACTAGAGAATAAAGTATACATAGAGTATAAATCATTTGAGCAGCCCATGAAATTTGACTAGGATTATCAATGGTTATCAATTCGTTACATTGCGTAACGATTAGTTATATTGTGTATTTAGTGTATGTTTATTATACTTATCTTGTGTATTATACTGTTCGAGTGTTATTGTGGAGCAGATCGTTGTATAGTAGAATATAAAATATAGAATTTTTATTTTGACATGCGAAAATACTGGAAAAATTTGATTCGTCCTCTTCAATATTTCTTTATCACATTGTGCAACTAAAGTCACCATTTTTTAAAACTAGCTTCCTGTGATGTGTAGAGTGAAGAAACAATAAAAAACACACTTTAATTTTTATACATTCATTAATGACATTTAAATTAAAACGAACCCAAATAAAATTAAGTACCTATGTATTACATAAAATTAATAAGTAAAAATAAACTTTTCAGGGGAGGGATGAACTTGGTGCTTTGATAATAAATTGTCAATATTTGGCATCAATTTAGTGAGGTTTAAACTTAAATCTCCTCGGTTAATGATGTCCAGTTTGTTTCTTTTTTTTTTTTTTGTTAGAGTTGTTGTTTTGTTTGTTGTTTTGGCAACCGCGCTGAAATCTTTTTCCACTAGATATGAAGACGGATAAGCAATTAAAAACCTTCTGGCGATATTCCATAATACGGAATTAGTAACAGGTATATCCTTTTGAAGCCAAAATGGTTGATATCCGTTTCTAAACTGTACCTTGGTCTTCTTTAGTGCTTATTCCGATCAGTTCCTCTTGTAATATGATATCCGTTTCTTCAACGTCACCCTATGGATCGACTATCCATTGTGGTATTACCATATTCAAAACATCCTCAAATCTTATTTTAAAATCTGCATAGAGGGCATTTAAATGTTGAACGTAAGTTAAAACGTTATCTTCCTGGCAGTTTGTCTGTGAGAAATTGGGAAACAAAAAATTCGCCCCTTCCAATGTTTTCCTTCATTAGTTTAATTCTGGCAAGAAATGCTGAAATGATGGAGATTGTTTTGATTTAGACTGTCACCTTGTAACTGCAAGTTAACCTCATTAAATTTACTGAATAAATCTGTTAAATAGGCAATGTCTCGTTTGCACCTGATTATTGATTTGATGAACATTGTTTTAAAATTGAATTTTTAGCATCCAAAAACTCCAAAACAGTGCCAAAAAGAGCAAAAAACCTTAATATATATAAGATAAGCCTTTCGAAAGCCAGCGTACTTCAGTGTGAAGGAGCAATTGATGAAAGTTCTCGACATTTTCTTCACACAACTAAGCAAATAATCGCGTATTCAACGCATTGTTTAGAATTCGGTTTAGTGCGTTAATGACAAATTGAATAGATTCATGCAATCTAGCACTCAGATTCTTGGCAACTAATTGTTGTCAATGGATAACGCAATGTATTGCTAACACCCCTGGTATATTTTGTTTAAAGTGGCTTACAAGCTTGAGTTTCAGTTTCTTTTTCAACGCTTTGGAAACAACCGAACGCGTTCGTTCCTAACATTACTATTTATTGATTGACGAATTATTAAAGACGCCAGTGCAAGTCAATTTTCTTAGTAGTTCCTATGCTGTCTTTGCGACTGTCTGAGACAAGAACAGAGCGCCTCTAGTTCGCGTACGCCCGTAGCATGTATACGTGAAAGTTTCTACAAGTTCAAAGTTTACTGCGACCACAAAGCGAATATCCTACTAACTTACACAATTTTATGAGTTATATTAATTCGCTACTAATACATATTATAAAATTGCGAAAATAAGTTTGTTTACAAAATCTACAACAGTACAATTTAGCACTAATCGTCGTCGGTCTGTTTGTTATGTTTTTAGCTAAAAACTAACCAACAAATCATCTTTGTGTGTGAGTTATAACATTAATGGAAAGTCAAAATTAAAGTCGCGACCTGCTTAAATGAGATCCACCATCATTTACATCTCATAGACCCCAATTCTATTTTTCGCTTAGATGGACCCCTTGTAGGTCGTCGTCGACCCCTGGGTGGCAATATAGACCACTTTGGGTATTAAACTACCCTTCAAACTCAACATAAATTGGCGCCTCATTTCTCATGCAATAACTGTAGAAACAATTTAGGGGATAAGTAGGTACACAAGTAGACACAATACTTTTTATCCAATTTAAATTGTGTTTTTACAATTTTTTCATTGATTAAGTTAGCCAGGTATCGGGTACAAAAAATATATGACAAACCGGTGCCAAGAATTTGAAAGAAACTTTTTCGAGAAAAACTATTTTTCTCTAATAAATAATGATGAAGACACAAGTATCGGATATGCAGAACTCAAACTCTGAGGCCAGCCGGCAAGAGAATCGAGGAGTGTTTGAGGAGTAAGAACGAATTAATTAAATAATGTATAAATTCTTGAACGAAAAACATTACCGTGACAATGGACTGTATCTAACAATTTACGATTATTTTTTCGTATCTACGATGTTTTTTGTTGCTGTCAGCAAAAAGTTATCATGGAGAAAGATAGTGCAGTAATTACGCGAAATTAATTAGGAGTAGGTACCATCCTATAAGAGACTCGGGGTTGTTAGATAATAATATAAATAATGACAATATAGTTAAAATAAAATAGTGACTTAAGAAAAACAATATAACAACCACGTTATGATTGTAATAAATAAATGCGATTAACATAATCACCCACATAAATTGCACTAATTTTAAGAAAACTGTGGTGGGTCCACTAGTAACAGGAATAATTTTACCACTGGAGCTTTAAATAAACAATGAGAGTACTAACTCTGAGAACCCGTACCAACACGGCCTGGGTGAATATCTAGAACTCGTCCGCATTACAAAGGAGGATAAGTTATCATTTCTTATTAATACAGTGTCCCAGGTGTTACATTTACAGACGGATCAGTCCATTTACTACGCTGGTGCAGAGTATGTAAATATTCTCTGCTCCAGCGCAACCAAAAATCTTGGTGTAGGTTTCCGCTGAATCAGTTGCCAAGGTGACAAACAACTAAATTTTAAATGAGAGATATCGTCTTTTGGTGGAGATTTTAGGGGTTCTGACCTGTGGGAGTTTGTGAAGAAACCGGATTATCTTATAAACAGTGTAGGAATTGCATGTTTTGGAGCATATCCAAAAGTGCGGTGAATATATTGTTTATGAGTATGTTCCACCAACAACTGGATAAATCTCTGTATACTTGGCAATATCCGAAAATGTCGCTTATAGTTCGCCAAATTTGAGAGAGATATCATATACTTTTTATGCATTATCATAACATGAACGATAATACTGTATAGTATAATATTTTTTTAGGTATTTTCTTTCTTACTTTTATATGGATCTGCGATTTTGGACATATTAACATGTATACACCGTATACGTAATTTTATTTAGTCGTAAGTAAATAACAGAAAAAATGTCATAAATATGTAATTCTTAAGCGTTAATACAATAATTTAAGTTAGAAGATTAAACGCTATGGATCAGGGTTCGGTCAGAATACAGCTCGGAATCTGGTCCAGGTTCTGGGATTGGTTCAGGTTCTGGACCTGGTGGTTCAGGTTCTGGACCTGGTGGTTCAGGTTCTGGAGGTTCCGGACCTGGTGGTTCAGGTTCTGGAGGTTCCGGACCTGGTGGTTCAGGTTCTGGAGGTTCCGGACCTGGTGGTTCAGGTTCTGGAGGTTCCGGACCTGGTGGTTCAGGTTCTGGAGGTTCCGGACCTGGTGGTTCAGGTTCTGGAGGTTCAGGTTCACGTTCAAGTACTTCCACTATCCATTCCGTTACATGACCTACATCAGCATACACTCCAGGATAGCCGGGGGTTCCGCATATTTCGAAACCCCCCGATATGAGACCAGCAAGGTGCTCTTGAATAACAACCGGACCACCAGAATCACCTAAGCAAGCATCTACGTTTCCTCCACCGGCACAGAACATGCTTCTAGTGATTCTCTCTCCATAGATTCGTTCACAGTCCTCTCGTGGAATGACAGGAATTTCCGCAGCGTGAAGCATGTCTGGTGTAGGTCCCTCATTTTCGATTTGACCCCATCCACTAATGTGAGCGATGTGACCATCTTCGGGAGAGTGACCTGGTTCGGGAAGTTCGACTGGCATAGCATCTATGACTTGAACTGGCGATGCAAGGCGACATACGGCAAAATCAAAGTCGACGGTTTCGGGGTCATATTCAGGATGGAGGAACACCTCAATTATATCAACTATCTCACCACCAATAGACTTGGAAGAAGAACCAGCCCGAACGGAAAGGCCTTCTAGTAATCCGTGATCAACGCAGTGAGCAACAGTAAGTGCCCATTCTGGTTGTATCAAGACGGCCCCACAATAATGCTGATAATGAAGTAACAGAGCTAGCGTCCAGGGATACTCGCTTATGTCAGCTTCCCTTCCGCCGACAATTCTGCCACCGGGTGCAGAATATTCCCTTGGCAGTCCTGAATAAAATAAAAGACCGTATTATTTGCAGAATGGTTCTAGTTTTTGTTTCTGTTGCTTACAAAAAAGTGTTTAATTAATGCAAAACTTTATATCCTATTGTTAAGGTTCCTGCAATATTTTATTTCATTTTGGTTAAACAAGATTCAAGCTAAGCTAATTCGATTCGTGTTTCAATGTACTATATAAATAATGAGTGGTTCTATTAAAATAAATAAATGTAACATAGCTGGCAATGCTAAATAAAATAAAGGATCATTATTTGCAAATTGTTTTTAGAAGCAATGGTTCAGTTGCTTACTTACATATTTCTAGAAACAAGTATTTAATATGATGCAAATTAATATATACCTTAATATTAAGGTTCGTGTCATGTGTTTCAATGTATGTATATAAATAATAAGTGTTTCAATTATAATAAAGCATTTCAATAAATTTATTATAATGCAGTTTCAAAGAAAGCAACGAAAATATAGTACGTGAGATGAAGACAAAATCTGAGCATAAATAAACCTAAAACGCGAATTAACCTCGACACATAGAATATTTAATTATTAGTGCTCCGTATTTCCTTCACGAAATATATTAAGCAATATATAGGTATACTACTTGCAAAAAATCTTTATCATCACTACAAAATTTCCGTTATTAATCACATTTAATTCCAGAAAAAATATATTTTTATATATGTATATATTTCGTTGCATGTAGCCAAATAATAATTAACCTAAAAGTTAATTTCTCCCTGTGTACCCATAACATAGTTTTTTCATTAACATCTCACAACTTTTTACGCTGAGAACAAATCAAAAATCATTTCAATTCAAAAACGAGGCACTTTATAAGCACCTCATAGTTTTTCATAAATATATATTCTCAACTGTAAAGCATCTCCTGAATCTAATCTTAATGTGTACTTACCCAAAGCAGCTCCGACAGCCACCAGTAGAAGAACTAGCTTTAACATTCTAACTGCTGTTCTGATTCTAGTGATTGGGTGGCGTTATTTTATATTAAACATTATCTCATTCATATGCATACTTCTCACCACGTAAATATTTTATCATTTCCCCCCTACCTTAGAAAGGAAAAAATTCCTATAGATTAAATTCTACAATTAAGTAACTTATTTTGGAAAGAATTTTTTCGACACATTTATCAGCATAGTGTCGAAAATATGTTCATAATGTTATCTACTAGCAATCTACATATTATAGGTAATCAAGTGGTCGTCTTAAACGATCTCATTAATCTCCGCAATAGTTATGGAAATTAATATCGCGCTAAATTAATACAAGCACTGCTGGGATCTAGTGTACATTTAAGGGTAAAACTAATTTAGGGCAATCACCCTAAGGTAGTTAAAATAACTAAAGGTAACAAAATAAAGAGACACAGTGATATATCGTAACATTTACCAAGCTGTGCTATGTTTTTTGATTAATTAATATGTATCTTGCATGATGCACGTGTTTGAGTATATATGTATGTTACCCGCAATAACCGAGTTCGCCGATTGCACGATTTTTTTACCCACGGGGCGCGTTGTGGATGATAATAAATGCTTAAATGTCGACAACTCATTCTGGGTAACTATTTCGGCCACTGGGCGTTGAAAAACACACGTGTAGTGGGTATTAAAGTTTATTCAATAGCCGAGATGTGATATTTCGCTTTGAGGGCAACTTGAAAAAACCCACAACGCGTTGTGACCATTCTGACCATTTAGAATTTAATTCCTCAATTTATTTTATAATTATTATTTCAATAATTACAAACTAGTTTATTACAAAGAAAAAAGAAACAACAGGAAAACATTACATGTTGTCATCTCTTACCTTACATCTCTTACTTAGTTAAAATTACCTAGAGCAATTTTAACCCATTAACGCCCAAACGAACACAATTTTTCGTCCTTTTTGGAGCGTCAATCTCGAAGGGAAATTAATTAATTCACTCAATAAAAACCACTTATCCTAATGTTTTCCGATGTGATCTTTCGATTTCCGGGGTCAGAATTGTGATTAAATGCTCTAAAAAAAATATGGCTGACTGTATGGAGAAAAGTACTGAAAATTTGGGGATAGTTTTATATATACAGGGTCGCTGATATGTATGGAAACGGTCGATTATCTCCTAAAGTAAGGTAGCTAGCGAAAAATGTTAAGACACAAACGTTTTAGGGTTTTTTAAAATCTATCACAATAAAGAAAAATTAAGTATACAAGATCAGTCAAAAAGTCGTGACGAAACAAAGTTGTTTTTTTATTGAATGGAACACCCTGTATATTATTCCATATTTCAATTCTTCTCAAAATTATAAACAAAATTCATATAGCACCTCGAATACCTAAATTTAACTGTTTTCGAGATATCGTATTTTGAAAATCATTTTCTTATAGTATACAAAAATATTTTAGTTTATTAAGTTTATAGTCCATCAAGTTACCTTTGAAGGTTTCTAGCTCCATAACAACGCCGCTACGTTCTTTTGTCTAACAGTGATGATCTTGACAACACATGTCAAAAATACATTTAGTGTAAATTATTTTCGCCCAAAAATGGCACGTTTAAGTGAAATCGAGCGTATTGAAATTTTAATGATCATAGGATATGGTGATAGAAGACGAAGTTTTGACCAAGTAGTGGTTATTTTTAATGAATTGCATCCCGATCGGGAACCTCTTTCTAAATCAACCGTTTCAAAAACATTGCAGCGTTTTCATGAAACTGGAGGTGTCAAAGATCGACCAAAAAGTGGAAGACCAGTAAGCGTTACAAACGAAGAAAATTCTTTGAATGTCATGTTAGATGTGGTGGAAAATCCAATAAATTCGACGCAACAGAGGGCTGTAAATCATAACATGAGTCGATATTCCATTCAAAAAATTTGCAAACGTGAAAAATTCGATCCATATAAAATTCATATGTTACAAGAGTTGAGTGAAGACGATTTTGACCGTAGAATCGAGTTCTGCGAAGTTATTATGGATAAATTAAACGAAAATGTCAACTTTGTCAACCACATATTGTTTTCTGACGAATCTACATTTTGTTTAAACGGGCATGTAAACCGACACAACTGTAGGTATTGGTCAGACCAAAATCCACATTGGATGGAGGAAGTTCACACCCAACGACCACAAAAAGTAAATGTTTGGTGTGGCATTATTGGTGGACACGTCATAGGACCCTATTTTATAAACGGAAATTTGACCTCTGAACGATATTTATTACTTTTGCAAGAGCGTATTATTCCAGAGCTTAGACGATTATTCCCGAACAATAACAATCCCAATTTACCGGCAGAACAAATATGGTTTCAACAAGATGGGGCTCCTCCACATTTTGGACGTTTGGTACGGGTATATCTAGATGAAACCTTTCCTGATAAATGGATTGGACGCAGGGGGGCAATTGAATGGCCAGCTAGGTCTCCCGATATGACCCCACTTGACTTTTTTCTGTGGGGTCACATAAAAAATGTAGTCTACAAAAATAGGCCGCAAAATATCGAAGAGTTGCAAGAAAGGATAAGGCATGAAATTTCCACCATTCCTCCCAACACACTTTTAGATTCACTACAAAATTTTGTTCAACGAATTCATTACTGTCAGGAGGTAAATGGTGATCACTTTGAGCACCTTATAATAAAATAGAATTCCAAAAAAAATTATTTGTTGTTTATTAAAACTTGTTTTCTCTCTTTTTTTTTCTGGCATAACTATTGTTTTCATAAAATTTGAAATATCCAGGACATTCATTAAAAAATACATTTTTTCGTTTCATGCATTTTTATCAACCCTGAACAATTATGCTTTTTTATTTTCTGTAAAAAAAATAATAATTAAAATTTAATCATCCATATCTTCCACCTTGTGTAATTTTCATAATAAATATCCATCATTTCGGGCTTTTCCTTTAATAAATTTGAGAATAGTAAAAAGTTATTTTCAAAATTCGATATCTCGAAAACGGTTAAATTTAGGTAACGATGTGCCATATGAATTTTGTTTAGAATTTCGAGAATAATTGAAATGTGGAATAATATACAGAGTGTTCCATTAAGGAAAAAGCAACTTTGTTTCGTCATGACTTTTTGACTGATCCTGTATACTTAATTTTTCTTTATTGTGATAGATTTTAAAAAACCCTAAAACTTTTGTGTCTTAATATTTTCCGCTAGCTATCTTAATTTAGGAGATAATCGACCGTTTCCATATATATCAGCGACCCTGTATATATATATATATATATATATATATATATATATATATATATATATATAATGTCCAAAAAGGCGGTCTAAGGTCCAAAGAGTACTCTAACCTACTCCGGATTGTGAAGGGAGGTGGAGGCAATAGTTGAAGTTGATAATAGAATTTTTTTTGCCTACCTCAACTGACTCTAATCTTTTCAAAATGGCGGATATTGCATAAAATCTCATGAAATCTTATGAATTTTTCTCTAGGATTAATGAGAAAATAATGTTATTGTGAGTTTTTCTTGATCCACAGTAAAAACAATACGACAGAATATATTTGACTAAATTTTCAATTTTCAATGATGGCGGATTCAAAATGGCAGTCGGATTTCTCAAGAAATCGCGCGTTTTTCATTATAAAAAGTAAATAGGAGTTTGTAATTACACTTTTCCTATGTCATTTCATGTTATAACATTTTGAGTTATTCCTGGTAAAAAAGTCTGAAATCCAAGGTGGCGGATTCAATATGGCGGCCATCATTTTTGAAAATTCAAAATTTGAAAACGGAAAAATTACTACGTCATATTTTACGTAGAATTCTGATGGAAAATGCCCTCTCAATCTTTTTCACAAAAATGCGTTATATCTGAGTAAAAAAATTTTTGTCATTCTAACCTCAAAACGAGGTTCTTTTCCGGTGTTGAGATTTCATCATGAGAATTATATATTATGCACTAGGGACGCTCGGGCGCAAACTACTCGCCGGAAGTACACAGCCTACTTGTTTCTCGTGGTGCATAATACGATTTTTTCTCACACCCATCAGAAAGTACGTTTTACGTTGAACTATTCATTGAATAAATATGCGAGGAAGTTCCGGAAAAAAAATTCGTCAATGCCCCGAATTCAAAACGTATATTTTCTATTTATTATATGCGGTTCGAAAAAAAAAAAAATTCTCCAATACATCCTGCTACAGCGCCTACATCCCTAAGTGTATAATATATAATTCTCATGATTTCATCATGAGAACCTCAACACCTGAAAAAAATCTCGTTTTGAGGTTAGAATGACAAATAATTTTTTACTCAGATAGAACGCATTTTTATGAAAAAAGATTGAGAGGACATTTTCCATCAGAATTCTATGTAAAATATGATAAAATCTTTCCATTTTCAAATTTTGAATTTTCAAGAATGATGTCCGCCATCCTGGATTTCAGACTTTTTTCACCAGGAATAACTCAAAATGTTCCTAAAACATGAAATGACATGGGAAAAGTATAATTACATACAAACTATAATGAAAAACGCGCCATTTCTTGAGAAATCCGGCCGCCTTTTTTAATCCGCCATCATTGAAAATTGAAAATTTAGTCAAATATATTCTGTAGTATTGTTTGCACTGAGGAAAATGACTGTGGATCAAGAAAAACTCACAATAACATTATTTTCTTGTTAATACTAGAGAAAAATTCATATTTCATGAGATTTGATGCAATATCTGCCATTTTGAAAAGATTAGAGTCAGTCGAGGTCGGCAAAAAAAATTCTATCATCAACTCCAACTATTGTCCCCACCTCCCTCCACAATCCGGAGTAGGTTAGAGTACTTTTTGGACTAAAAAAAAAGTATTACAAAAATGAAAATACAAATTTTCAGTACTTTTCACCATAAAGTCAGCTTTATGCAGTCAGCATTTTTTTTTTCTAGAGCATTTAATCACAATTCTGAAATCGAAAGACCACATCCGAAAACATTAGGTTAAGTGAATTAATTAATTTCCCTTCGAGATTGTCGCTCCAAAAAGGACGAAAAATTGTGTTCGTTTGGCGTTAACTAACTTTAACACATAATTAAGCAATACTAAAATCTAAACTTTAAAATATTAAATATAATATGTACCGCATGGTTACCAAAGTTTCAGCCAAAATTTTTGACAGTTATAAAAATTACTTTTATCTGAAATGTTAACGGAAAATCAATTATTAATTCTGTAAGACAGATGAATACATGTGTACATTGAATCAGACGGCAGAAAGTGGTCCAAAATTGGACTTCTAAAGTCCGAAAAAGTCCGAAAATGTCAAAGTAAGGTTAAAATACATCAATTTATTGATTCCTGAAGGAGCACAATAAAGCATGACATAAACGCTTCTTTCTTGCCCTACTTACATAGCACCAATTCTCATAATTTTCAGAACTGACATAGCGCCATATTCAAATTTGACAATTTTTTTACAAGTTGTGAGACTGATCCTCAACGCATCAGATTATTTTCATTTGGTTGTTGTCCTGCTATTCATGTCCACTCTCCTCCAAATCTCACTCAATTTCATCGTCGTGGATCCGTGAATATTGTCAGAGTAAAAATAATTGTATTATATCTAATAATATTCTAATACATCAGGTCCTTCAATAGAATTGTTACATTAATTTTATTAATATTAACACCGTTATTGGCTAAACTGTGATATTAAACTATTTCAGTTTTACAAAGTACGTAAACGTTTATCTAATCAGAACATTTGTTACACAGAAATGAGCAACAGTTAGGCTATAAATAAACCACTTTTCATTTTGTACATTTCGTGTATAAATTAAATATTTTCTTTTATCTATCGCCATATTTGACGCACGCAACTGTTCCTGTTAATGGAACAAATTTGGAATAAGGCCTTGCTCATTCGCTTATCCTTCACAGTCTGTCTCTTTTTGATGCAGCTTTGTGGTGTTTTCGTGGAATTTTTTATATCTACTGTAAGTTTGAGGTCTACTATAATTATTTTTGATTTGACGTTTTGAAACATACTTGTGTTTATGTCAGTCATTTCCAAATGCCGCACTTCGCCGCGCATAATTCCAACATAGATTCGTTTTAAACATCCAAATGAACATTTTGCAACTGGTAAGGTTGTAAGGTAAAAATATTTCATCTGGTAAGGAAAGAAAAGGAAAAACGGCAGAATGCACTATATGCAAAATGGTACAAGAAGTTATATATGTATGTAAAGGAAAAAATTGAAAGCAATGGTGATCCTTTTTTGTTGCATATTTTGAGGAGTAACTTACACGTTTATTACGAGTGAATGGTACTTTGATTTTCACGAAAATGCTAAAGTGGGAATTGAAAACATTTCATCCTGATTTTTACAGTGTTAGGGCTTCTTACACATTCGCAAATTTGTTTGGCCATTTGAAACTTTGACGTTGACTTAGTTAATTATACCTTAACACACTAATCATAGTGACTATAATAAAAAAAAGTTCAAAAACAACAATTTTGTCTCCAGTTTTGACTTTCACAACCACTGTGCGTCGATGCAAAAGACAGGCTGAGAGATGTTAGAACCGGTATTGCTGGTGAGAACATCGCTACGTCTTCACAGTTCTACAGGATGTTAACAGCAGAATAACTCGCCAGGAGTGCATTTTTGGAAAAAATGTTGTGTACAAAAGTTTTATAATTTTTCAAGGTCACTAATGGATAGCCGAGGAAAAATCCTAAAACTTGTGTATTAAACATTTTTTCCAAAAATGCACTTCTGGCGAGTTATTGTGCTGTTCCGGTACTTTTCTAACACCCTGTATATTTTATCCGTACATATAAGTTTTGCCTTGGTATTTGAATATGAATGACGAGAAGTTAATTGAACTGGTAATGAAAAATACAGCTCTCCATAATTTTGAAAATTCTGAATATACTAGAGAATAAAGTATACATAGAGTATAAATCATTTGAGCAGCCCATGAAATTTGACTAGGATTATCAATGGTTTCAACATTGCGTAACGATTAGTTATCTTGTGTATTTAGTGTATGTTTATTATACTTATCTTGTGTATTATACTGTTCGAGTGTTATTGTGGAGCAGATCGTTGTATAGTAGAATATAAAATATAGAATTTTTATTTTGACATGCGAAAATACTGGAAAAATTTGATTCGTCCTCTTCAATATTTCTTTATCACATTGTGCAACTAAAGTCACCATTTTTAAAACTAGCTTCCTGTGATGTGTAGAGTGAAGAAACAATAAAAAACACACTTTAATTTTTATACATTCATTAATGACATTTAAATTAAAACGAACCCAAATAAAATTAAGTACCTATGTATTACATAAAATTAATAAGTAAAAATAAACTTTTCAGGGGAGGGATGAACTTGGTGCTTTGATCATAAATTGTCAATATTTGGCATCAATTTAGTGAGGTTTAAACTTAAATCTCCTCGGTTAATGATGTCCAGTTTGTTTCTTTTTTTTTTTTTGTTAGAGTTGTTGTTTTGTTTGTTGTTTTGGCAACCGCGCTGAAATCTTTTTCCACTAGATATGAAGACGGATAAGCAATTAAAAACCTTCTGGCGATATTCCATAATACGGAATTAGTAACAGGTATATCCTTTTGAAGCCAAAATGGTTGATATCCGTTTCTAAACTGTACCTTGGTCTTCTTTAGTGCTTATTCCGATCAGTTCCTCTTGTAATATGATATCCGTTTCTTCAACGTCACCCTATGGATCGACTATCCATTGTGGTATTACCATATTCAAAACATCCTCAAATCTTATTTTAAAATCTGCATAGAGGGCATTTAAATGTTGAACGTAAGTTAAAACGTTATCTTCCTGGCAGTTTGTCTGTGAGAAATTGGGAAACAAAAAATTCGCCCCTTCCAATGTTTTCCTTCATTAGTTTAATTCTGGCAAGAAATGCTGAAATGATGGAGATTGTTTTGATTTAGACTGTCACCTTGTAACTGCAAGTTAACCTCATTAAATTTACTGAATAAATCTGTTAAATAGGCAATGTCTCGTTTGCACCTGATTATTGATTTGATGAACATTGTTTTAAAATTGAATTTTTAGCATCCAAAAAACTCCAAAACAGTGCCAAAAAGAGCAAAAAACCTTAATATATATAAGATAAGCCTTTCGAAAGCCAGCGTACTTCAGTGTGAAGGAGCAATTGATGAAAGTTCTCGACATTTTCTTCACACAACTAAGCAAATAATCGCGTATTCAACGCATTGTTTAGAATTCGGTTTAGTGCGTTAATGACAAATTGAATAGATTCATGCAATCTAGCACTCAGATTCTTGGCAACTAATTGTTGTCGATGGATAACGCAATGTATTGCTAACACCCCTGGTATATTTTGTTTAAAGTGGCTTACAAGCTTGAGTTTCAGTTTCTTTTTCAACGCTTTGGAAACAACCGAACGCGTTCGTTCCTAACATTACTATTTATTGATTGACGAATTATTAAAGACGCCAGTGCAAGTCAATCTTCTTAGTAGTTCCTATGCTGTCTTTGCGACTGTCTGAGACAAGAACAGAGCGCCTCTAGTTCGCGTACGCCCGTAGCATGTATACGTGAAAGTTTCTACAAGTTCAAAGTTTACTGCGACCACAAAGCGAATATCCTACTAACTTACACAATTTTATGAGTTATATTAATTCGCTACTAATACATATTATAAAATTGCGAAAATAAGTTTGTTTACAAAATCTACAACAGTACAATTTAGCACTAATCGTCGTCGGTCTGTTTGTTATGTTTTTTAGCTAAAAACTAACCAACAAATCATCTTTGTGTGTGAGTTATAACATTAATGGAAAGTCAAAATTAAAGTCGCGACCTGCTTAAATGAGATCCACCATCATTTACATCTCATAGACCCCAATTCTATTTTTCGCTTAGATGGACCCCTTGTAGGTCGTCGTCGACCCCTGGGTGGCAATATAGACCACTTTGGGTATTAAACTACCCTTCAAACTCAACATAAATTGGCGCCTCATTTCTCATGCAATAACTGTAGAAACAATTTAGGGGATAAGTAGGTACACAAGTAGACACAATACTTTTTATCCAATTTAAATTGTGTTTTTACAATTTTTTTCATTGATTAAGTTAGCCAGGTATCGGGTACAAAAAATATATGACAAACCGGTGCCAAGAATTTGAAAGAAACTTTTTCGAGAAAAACTATTTTTCTCTAATAAATAATGATGAAGACACAAGTATCGGATATGCAGAACTCAAACTCTGAGGCCAGCCGGCAAGAGAATCGAGGAGTGTTTGAGGAGTAAGAACGAATTAATTAAATAATGTATAAATTCTTGAACGAAAAACATTACCGTGACAATGGACTGTATCTAACAATTTACGATTATTTTTTCGTATCTACGATGTTTTTTGTTGCTGTCAGCAAAAAGTTATCATGGAGAAAGATAGTGCAGTAATTACGCGAAATTAATTAGGAGTAGGTACCATCCTATAAGAGACTCGGGGTTGTTAGATAATAATATAAATAATGACAATATAGTTAAAATAAAATAGTGACTTAAGAAAAACAATATAACAACCACGTTATGATTGTAATAAATAAATGCGATTAACATAATCACCCACATAAATTGCACTAATTTTAAGAAAACTGTGGTGGGTCCACTAGTAACAGGAATAATTTTACCACTGGAGCTTTAAATAAACAATGAGAGTACTAACTCTGAGAACCCGTACCAACACGGCCTGGGTGAATATCTAGAACTCGTCCGCATTACAAAGGAGGATAAGTTATCATTTCTTATTAATACAGTGTCCCAGGTGTTACATTTACAGACGGATCAGTCCATTTACTACGCTGGTGCAGAGTATGTAAATATTCTCTGCTCCAGCGCAACCAAAAATCTTGGTGTAGGTTTCCGCTGAATCAGTTGCCAAGGTGACAAACAACTAAATTTTAAATGAGAGATATCGTCTTTTGGTGGAGATTTTAGGGGTTCTGACCTGTGGGAGTTTGTGAAGAAACCGGATTATCTTATAAACAGTGTAGGAATTGCATGTTTTGGAGCATATCCAAAAGTGCGGTGAATATATTGTTTATGAGTATGTTCCACCAACAACTGGATAAATCTCTGTATACTTGGCAATATCCGAAAATGTCGCTTATAGTTCGCCAAATTTGAGAGAGATATCATATACTTTTTATGCATTATCATAACATGAACGATAATACTGTATAGTATAATATTTTTTTAGGTATTTTCTTTCTTACATGTATACACCGTATACGTAATTTTATTTAGTCGTAAGTAAATAACAGAAAAAATGTCATAAATATGTAATTCTTAAGCGTTAATACAATAATTTAAGTTAGAAGATTAAACGCTATGGATCAGGGTTCGGTCAGAATACAGCTCGGAATCTGGTCCAGGTTCTGGGATTGGTTCAGGTTCTGGACCTGGTGGTTCAGGTTCTGGTGGGGAGGTTCCGGACCTGGTGGTTCAGGTTCTGGAGGTTCCGGACCTGGTGGTTCAGGTTCTGGAGGTTCCGGACCTGGTGGTTCAGGTTCTGGAGGTTCCGGACCTGGTGGTTCAGGTTCTGGAGGTTCCGGACCTGGTGGTTCAGGTTCTGGAGGTTCAGGTTCACGTTCAAGTACTTCCACTATCCATTCCGTTACATGACCTACATCAGCATACACTCCAGGATAGCCGGGGGTTCCGCATATTTCGAAACCCCCCGATATGAGACCAGCAAGGTGCTCTTGAATAACAACCGGACCACCAGAATCACCTAAGCAAGCATCTACGTTTCCTCCACCGGCACAGAACATGCTTCTAGTGATTCTCTCTCCATAGATTCGTTCACAGTCCTCTCGTGGAATGACAGGAATTTCCGCAGCGTGAAGCATGTCTGGTGTAGGTCCCTCATTTTCGATTTGACCCCATCCACTAATGTGAGCGATGTGACCATCTTCGGGAGAGTGACCTGGTTCGGGAAGTTCGACTGGCATAGCATCTATGACTTGAACTGGCGATGCAAGGCGACATACGGCAAAATCAAAGTCGACGGTTTCGGGGTCATATTCAGGATGGAGGAACACCTCAATTATATCAACTATCTCACCACCAATAGACTTGGAAGAAGAACCAGCCCGAACGGAAAGGCCTTCTAGTAATCCGTGATCAACGCAGTGAGCAACAGTAAGTGCCCATTCTGGTTGTATCAAGACGGCCCCACAATAATGCTGATAATGAAGTAACAGAGCTAGCGTCCAGGGATACTCGCTTATGTCAGCTTCCCTTCCGCCGACAATTCTGCCACCGGGTGCAGAATATTCCCTTGGCAGTCCTGAATAAAATAAAAGACCGTATTATTTGCAGAATGGTTCTAGTTTTTGTTTCTGTTGCTTACAAAAAAGTGTTTAATTAATGCAAAACTTTATATCCTATTGTTAAGGTTCCTGCAATATTTTATTTCATTTTGGTTAAACAAGATTCAAGCTAAGCTAATTCGATTCGTGTTTCAATGTACTATATAAATAATGAGTGGTTCTATTAAAATAAATAAATGTAACATAGCTGGCAATGCTAAATAAAATAAAGGATCATTATTTGCAAATTGTTTTTAGAAGCAATGGTTCAGTTGCTTACTTACATATTTCTAGAAACAAGTATTTAATATGATGCAAATTAATATATACCTTAATATTAAGGTTCGTGTCATGTGTTTCAATGTATGTATATAAATAATAAGTGTTTCAATTATAATAAAGCATTTCAATAAATTTATTATAATGCAGTTTCAAAGAAAGCAACGAAAATATAGTACGTGAGATGAAGACAAAATCTGAGCATAAATAAACCTAAAACGCGAATTAACCTCGACACATAGAATATTTAATTATTAGTGCTCCGTATTTCATTCACGAAATATATTAAGCAATATATAGGTATACTACTTGCAAAAAACCTTTATCATCACTACAAAATTTCCGTTATTAATCACATTTAATTCCAGAAAAAAATATATTTTTATATATGTATATATTTCGTTGCATGTAGCCAAATAATAATTAACCTAAAAGTTAATTTCTCCCTGTGTACCCATAACATAGTTTTTTCATTAACATCTCACAACTTTTTACGCTGAGAACAAATCAAAAATCATTTCAATTCAAAAACGAGGCACTTTATAAGCACCTCATAGTTTTTCATAAATATATATTCTCAACTGTAAAGCATCTCCTGAATCTAATCTTAATGTGTACTTACCCAAAGCAGCTCCGACAGCCACCAGTAGAAGAACTAGCTTTAACATTCTAACTGCTGTTCTGATTCTAGTGATTGTGTGGCGTTATTTTATATTAAACATTATCTCATTCATATGCATACTTCTCACCACGTAAATATTTTATCATTTCCCCCTACCTTAGAAAGGAAAAAATTCCTATAGATTAAATTCTACAATTAAGTAACTTATTTTGGAAAGAATTTTTTCGACACATTTATCAGCATAGTGTCGAAAATATGTTCATAATGTTATCTACTAGCAATCTACATATTATAGGTAATCAAGTGGTCGTCTTAAACGATCTCATTAATCTCCGCAATAGTTATGGAAATTAATATCGCGCTAAATTAATACAAGCACTGCTGGGATCTAGTGTACATTTAAGGGTAAAACTAATTTAGGGCAATCACCCTAAGGTAGTTAAAATAACTAAAGGTAACAAAATAAAGAGACACAGTGATATATCGTAACATTTACCAAGCTGTGCTATGTTTTTTGATTAATTAATATGTATCTTGCATGATGCACGTGTTTGAGTATATATGTATGTTACCCGCAATAACCGAGTTCGCCGATTGCACGATTTTTTTACCGCACGTTGTGGATGATAATAAATGCTTAAATGTCGACAACTCATTCTGGGTAACTATTTCGGCCACTGGGCGTTGAAAAACACACGTGTAGTGGGTATTAAAGTTTATTCAATAGCCGAGATGTGATATTTCGCTTTGAGGGCAACTTGAAAAAACCCACAACGCGTTGTGACCATTCTGACCATTTAGAATTTAATTCCTCAATTTATTTTATAATTATTATTTCAATAATTACAAACTAGTTTATTACAAAGAAAAAAGAAACAACAGGAAAACATTACATGTTGTCATCTCTTACCTTACATCTCTTACTTAGTTAAAATTACCTAGAGCAATTTTAACCCATTAACGCCCAAACGAACACAATTTTTCGTCCTTTTTGGAGCGTCAATCTCGAAGGGAAATTAATTAATTCACTCAATAAAAACCACTTATCCTAATGTTTTCCGATGTGATCTTTCGATTTCCGGGGTCAGAATTGTGATTAAATGCTCTAAAAAAAATATGGCTGACTTTATGGAGAAAAGTACTGAAAATTTGGGGATAGTTTTATATATACAGGGTCGCTGATATGTATGGAAACGGTCGATTATCTCCTAAAGTAAGGTAGCTAGCGAAAAATGTTAAGACACAAACGTTTTAGGGTTTTTTAAAATCTATCACAATAAAGAAAAATTAAGTATACAAGATCAGTCAAAAAGTCGTGACGAAACAAAGTTGTTTTTTTATTGAATGGAACACCCTGTATATTATTCCATATTTCAATTCTTCTCAAAATTATAAACAAAATTCATATAGCACATCGAATACCTAAATTTAACTGTTTTCGAGATATCGTATTTTGAAAATCATTTTCTTATAGTATACAAAAATATTTTAGTTTATTAAGTTTATAGTCCATCAAGTTACCTTTGAAGGTTTCTAGCTCCATAACAACGCCGCTACGTTCTTTTGTCTAACAGTGATGATCTTGACAACACATGTCAAAAATACATTTAGTGTAAATTATTTTCGCCCAAAAATGGCACGTTTAAGTGAAATCGAGCGTATTGAAATTTTAATGATCATAGGATATGGTGATAGAAGACGAAGTTTTGACCAAGTAGTGGTTATTTTTAATGAATTGCATCCCGATCGGGAACCTCTTTCTAAATCAACCGTTTCAAAAACATTGCAGCGTTTTCATGAAACTGGAGGTGTCAAAGATCGACCAAAAAGTGGAAGACCAGTAAGCGTTACAAACGAAGAAAATTCTTTGAATGTCATGTTAGATGTGGTGGAAAATCCAATAAATTCGACGCAACAGAGGGCTGTAAATCATAACATGAGTCGATATTCCATTCAAAAAATTTGCAAACGTGAAAAATTCGATCCATATAAAATTCATATGTTACAAGAGTTGAGTGAAGACGATTTTGACCGTAGAATCGAGTTCTGCGAAGTTATTATGGATAAATTAAACGAAAATGTCAACTTTGTCAACCACATATTGTTTTCTGACGAATCTACATTTTGTTTAAACGGGCATGTAAACCGACACAACTGTAGGTATTGGTCAGACCAAAATCCACATTGGATGGAGGAAGTTCACACCCAACGACCACAAAAAGTAAATGTTTGGTGTGGCATTATTGATGGACACGTCATAGGACCCTATTTTATAAACGGAAATTTGACCTCTGAACGATATTTATTACTTTTGCAAGAGCGTATTATTCCAGAGCTTAGACGATTATTCCCGAACAATAACAATCCCAATTTACCGGCAGAACAAATATGGTTTCAACAAGATGGGGCTCCTCCACATTTTGGACGTTTGGTACGGGTATATCTAGATGAAACCTTTCCTGATAAATGGATTGGACGCAGGGGGGCAATTGAATGGCCAGCTAGGTCTCCCGATATGACCCCACTTGACTTTTTTCTGTGGGGTCACATAAAAAATGTAGTCTACAAAAATAGGCCGCAAAATATCGAAGAGTTGCAAGAAAGGATAAGGCATGAAATTTCCACCATTCCTCCCAACACACTTTTAGATTCACTACAAAATTTTGTTCAACGAATTCATTACTGTCAGGAGGTAAATGGTGATCACTTTGAGCACCTTATAATAAAATAGAATTCCAAAAAAAAATTATTTGTTGTTTATTAAAACTTGTTTTCTCCTTTTTTTTTCTGGCATAACTATTGTTTTCATAAAATTTGAAATATCCAGGACATTCATTAAAAAATACATTTTTTCGTTTCATGCATTTTTACCAACCCTGAACAATTATGCTTTTTTATTTTCTGTAAAAAAATAATAATTAAAATTTAATCATCCATATCTTCCACCTTGTGTAATTTTCATAATAAATATCCATCATTTCGGGCTTTTCCTTTAATAAATTTGAGAATAGTAAAAAGTTATTTTCAAAATTCGATATCTCGAAAACGGTTAAATTTAGGTAACGATGTGCCATATGAATTTTGTTTAGAATTTCGAGAATAATTGAAATGTGGAATAATATACAGAGTGTTCCATTAAGGAAAAAGCAACTTTGTTTCGTCATGACTTTTTGACTGATCCTGTATACTTAATTTTTCTTTATTGTGATAGATTTTAAAAAAACCCTAAAACTTTTGTGTCTTAATATTTTCCGCTAGCTATCTTAATTTAGGAGATAATCGACCGTTTCCATATATATCAGCGACCCTGTATTATATATATATATATATATATATATATATATATATATATATATATATATATATATATAATGTCCAAAAAGGCGGTCTAAGGTCCAAAGAGTACTCTAACCTACTCCGGATTGTGAAGGGAGGTGGAGGCAATAGTTGAAGTTGATAATAGAATTTTTTTGCCTACCTCAACTGACTCTAATCTTTTCAAAATGGCGGATATTGCATAAAATCTCATGAAATCTTATGAATTTTTCTCTAGGATTAATGAGAAAATAATGTTATTGTGAGTTTTTCTTGATCCACAGTAAAAACAATACGACAGAATATATTTGACTAAATTTTCAATTTTCAATGATGGCGGATTCAAAATGGCAGTCGGATTTCTCAAGAAATCGCGCGTTTTTCATTATAAAAAGTAAATAGGAGTTTGTAATTACACTTTTCCTATGTCATTTCATGTTATAACATTTTGAGTTATTCCTGGTAAAAAAAGTCTGAAATCCAAGGTGGCGGATTCAATATGGCGGCCATCATTTTTGAAAATTCAAAATTTGAAAACGGAAAAATTACTACGTCATATTTTACGTAGAATTCTGATGGAAAATGCCCTCTCAATCTTTTTCACAAAAAATGCGTTATATCTGAGTAAAAAAATTTTTGTCATTCTAACCTCAAAACGAGGTTCTTTTCCGGTGTTGAGATTTCATCATGAGAATTATATATTATGCACTAGGGACGCTCGGGCGCAAACTACTCGCCGGAAGTACACAGCCTACTTGTTTCTCGTGGTGCATAATACGATTTTTTCTCACACCCATCAGAAAGTACGTTTTACGTTGAACTATTCATTGAATAAATATGCGAGGAAGTTCCGGAAAAAAATTCGTCAATGCCCCGAATTCAAAACGTATATTTTCTATTTATTATATGCGGTTCCGAAAAAAAAAAAATTCTCCAATACATCCTGCTACAGCGCCTACATCCCTAAGTGTATAATATATAATTCTCATGATTTCATCATGAGAACCTCAACACCTGAAAAAAATCTCGTTTTGAGGTTAGAATGACAAATAATTTTTTACTCAGATAGAACGCATTTTTTATGAAAAAAGATTGAGAGGACATTTTCCATCAGAATTCTATGTAAAATATGATAAAATCTTTCCATTTTCAAATTTTGAATTTTCAAGAATGATGTCCGCCATCCTGGATTTCAGACTTTTTTCACCAGGAATAACTCAAAATGTTCCTAAAACATGAAATGACATGGGAAAAGTATAATTACATACAAACTATAATGAAAAACGCGCCATTTCTTGAGAAATCCGGCCGCCTTTTTTTAATCCGCCATCATTGAAAATTGAAAATTTAGTCAAATATATTCTGTAGTATTGTTTGCACTGAGGAAAATGACTGTGGATCAAGAAAAACTCACAATAACATTATTTTCTTGTTAATACTAGAGAAAAATTCATATTTCATGAGATTTTATGCAATATCTGCCATTTTGAAAAGATTAGAGTCAGTCGAGGTCGGCAAAAAAAATTCTATCATCAACTCCAACTATTGTCCCCACCTCCCTCCACAATCCGGAGTAGGTTAGAGTACTTTTTGGACTAAAAAAAAGTATTACAAAAATGAAAATACAAATTTTCAGTACTTTTCACCATAAAGTCAGCTTTATGCAGTCAGCATTTTTTTTTCTAGAGCATTTAATCACAATTCTGAAATCGAAAGACCACATCCGAAAACATTAGGTTAAGTGAATTAATTAATTTCCCTTCGAGATTGACGCTCCAAAAAGGACGAAAAATTGTGTTCGTTTGGGCGTTAATGGGTTAACTAACTTTAACACATAATTAAGCAATACTAAAATCTAAACTTTAAAATATTAAATATAATATGTACCGCATGGTTACCAAAGTTTCAGCCAAAATTTTTGACAGTTATAAAAAATTACTTTTATCTGAAATGTTAACGGAAAATCAATTATTAATTCTGTAAGACAGATGAATACATGTGTACATTGAATCAGACGGCAGAAAGTGGTCCAAAATTGGACTTCTAAAGTCCGAAAAAAGTCCGAAAATGTCAAAGTAAGGTTAAAATACATCAATTTATTGATTCCTGAAGGAGCACAATAAAGCATGACATAAACGCTTCTTTCTTGCCCTACTTACATAGCACCAATTCTCATAATTTTCAGAACTGACATAGCGCCATATTCAAATTTGACAATTTTTTACAAGTTGTGAGACTGATCCTCAACGCATCAGATTATTTTCATTTGGTTGTTGTCCTGCTATTCATGTCCACTCTCCTCCAAATCTCACTCAATTTCATCGTCGTGGATCCGTGAATATTGTCAGAGTAAAAATAATTGTATTATATCTAATAATATTATAATACATCAGGTCCTTCAATAGAATTGTTACATTAATTTTATTAATATTAACACCGTTATTGGCTAAACTGTGATATTAAACTATTTCAGTTTTACTATTTAAGTACGTAAACGTTTATCTAATCAGAACATTTGTTACACAGAAATGAGCAACAGTTAGGCTATAAATAAACCACTTTTCATTTTGTACATTTCGTGTATAAATTAAATATTTTCTTTTATCTATCGCCATATTTGACGCACGCAACTGTTCCTGTTAATGGAACAAATTTGGAATAAGGCCTTGCTCATTCGCTTATCCTTCACAGTCTGTCTCTTTTTGATGCAGCTTTGTGGTGTTTTCGTGGAATTTTTTATATCTACTGTAAGTTTGAGGTCTACTATAATTATTTTTGATTTGACGTTTTGAAACATACTTGTGTTTATGTCAGTCATTTCCAAATGCCGCACTTCGCCGCGCATAATTCCAACATAGATTCGTTTTAAACATCCAAATGAACATTTTGCAACTGGTAAGGTTGTAAGGTAAAAATATTTCATCTGGTAAGGAAAGAAAAGGAAAAACGGCAGAATGCACTATATGCAAAAAATGGTACAAGAAGTTATATATGTATGTAAAGGAAAAAATTGAAAGCAATGGTGATCCTTTTTTTGTTGCATATTTTGAGGAGTAACTTACACGTTTATTACGAGTGAATGGTACTTTGATTTTCACGAAAATGCTAAAGTGGGAATTGAAAACATTTCATCCTGATTTTTACAGTGTTAGGGCTTCTTACACATTCGCAAATTTGTTTGGCCATTTGAAACTTTGACGTTGACTTAGTTAATTATACCTTAACACACTAATCATAGTGACTATAATAAAAAAAAAAGTTCAAAAACAACAATTTTGTCTCCAGTTTTGACTTTCACAACCACTGTGCGTCGATGCAAAAGACAGGCTGAGAGATGTTAGAACCGGTATTGCTGGTGAGAACATCGCTACGTCTTCACAGTTCTACAGGATGTTAACAGCAGAATAACTCGCCAGGAGTGCATTTTGGAAAAAAATGTTGTGTACAAAAAGTTTTATAATTTTTCAAGGTCACTAATGGATAGCCGAGGAAAAAATCCTAAAACTTGTGTATTAAACATTTTTTCCAAAAATGCACTTCTGGCGAGTTATTGTGCTGTTCCGGTACTTTTCTAACACCCTGTATATTTTATCCGTACATATAAGTTTTGCCTTGGTATTTGAATATGAATGACGAGAAGTTAATTGAACTGGTAATGAAAAATACAGCTCTCCATAATTTTGAAAATTCTGAATATACTAGAGAATAAAGTATACATAGAGTATAAATCATTTGAGCAGCCCATGAAATTTGACTAGGATTATCAATGGTTTCAACATTGCGTAACGATTAGTTATCTTGTGTATTTAGTGTATGTTTATTATACTTATCTTGTGTATTATACTCGTTCGAGTGTTATTGTGGAGCAGATCGTTGTATAGTAGAATATAAAATATAGAATTTTTATTTTGACATGCGAAAATACTGGAAAAATTTGATTCGTCCTCTTCAATATTTCTTTATCACATTGTGCAACTAAAGTCACCATTTTTTAAAACTAGCTTCCTGTGATGTGTAGAGTGAAGAAACAATAAAAAACACACTTTAATTTTTATACATTCATTAATGACATTTAAATTAAAACGAACCCAAATAAAATTAAGTACCTATGTATTACATAAAATTAATAAGTAAAAATAAACTTTTCAGGGGAGGGATGAACTTGGTGCTTTGATCATAAATTGTCAATATTTGGCATCAATTTAGTGAGGTTTAAACTTAAATCTCCTCGGTTAATGATGTCCAGTTTGTTTCTTTTTTTTTTTTTTTTGTTAGAGTTGTTGTTTTGTTTGTTGTTTTGGCAACCGCGCTGAAATCTTTTTCCACTAGATATGAAGACGGATAAGCAATTAAAAACCTTCTGGCGATATTCCATAATACGGAATTAGTAACAGGTATATCCTTTTGAAGCCAAAATGGTTGATATCCGTTTCTAAACTGTACCTTGGTCTTCTTTAGTGCTTATTCCGATCAGTTCCTCTTGTAATATGATATCCGTTTCTTCAACGTCACCCTATGGATCGACTATCCATTGTGGTATTACCATATTCAAAACATCCTCAAATCTTATTTTAAAATCTGCATAGAGGGCATTTAAATGTTGAACGTAAGTTAAAACGTTATCTTCCTGGCAGTTTGTCTGTGAGAAATTGGGAAACAAAAAATTCGCCCCTTCCAATGTTTTCCTTCATTAGTTTAATTCTGGCAAGAAATGCTGAAATGATGGAGATTGTTTTGATTTAGACTGTCACCTTGTAACTGCAAGTTAACCTCATTAAATTTACTGAATAAATCTGTTAAATAGGCAATGTCTCGTTTGCACCTGATTATTGATTTGATGAACATTGTTTTAAAATTGAATTTTTAGCATCCAAAAACTCCAAAACAGTGCCAAAAAGAGCAAAAAACCTTAATATATATAAGATAAGCCTTTCGAAAGCCAGCGTACTTCAGTGTGAAGGAGCAATTGATGAAAGTTCTCGACATTTTCTTCACACAACTAAGCAAATAATCGCGTATTCAACGCATTGTTTAGAATTCGGTTTAGTGCGTTAATGACAAATTGAATAGATTCATGCAATCTAGCACTCAGATTCTTGGCAACTAATTGTTGTCGATGGATAACGCAATGTATTGCTAACACCCCTGGTATATTTTGTTTAAAGTGGCTTACAAGCTTGAGTTTCAGTTTCTTTTTCAACGCTTTGGAAACAACCGAACGCGTTCGTTCCTAACATTACTATTTATTGATTGACGAATTATTAAAGACGCCAGTGCAAGTCAATCTTCTTAGTAGTTCCTATGCTGTCTTTGCGACTGTCTGAGACAAGAACAGAGCGCCTCTAGTTCGCGTACGCCCGTAGCATGTATACGTGAAAGTTTCTACAAGTTCAAAGTTTACTGCGACCACAAAGCGAATATCCTACTAACTTACACAATTTTATGAGTTATATTAATTCGCTACTAATACATATTATAAAATTGCGAAAAATAAGTTTGTTTACAAAATCTACAACAGTACAATTTAGCACTAATCGTCGTCGGTCTGTTTGTTATGTTTTTAGCTAAAAACTAACCAACAAATCATCTTTGTGTGTGAGTTATAACATTAATGGAAAGTCAAAATTAAAGTCGCGACCTGCTTAAATGAGATCCACCATCATTTACATCTCATAGACCCCAATTCTATTTTTCGCTTAGATGGACCCCTTGTAGGTCGTCGTCGACCCCTGGGTGGCAATATAGACCACTTTGGGTATTAAACTACCCTTCAAACTCAACATAAATTGGCGCCTCATTTCTCATGCAATAACTGTAGAAACAATTTAGGGGATAAGTAGGTACACAAGTAGACACAATACTTTTTATCCAATTTAAATTGTGTTTTTACAATTTTTTCATTGATTAAGTTAGCCAGGTATCGGGTACAAAAAATATATGACAAACCGGTGCCAAGAATTTGAAAGAAACTTTTTTCGAGAAAAAACTATTTTTCTCTAATAAATAATGATGAAGACACAAGTATCGGATATGCAGAACTCAAACTCTGAGGCCAGCCGGCAAGAGAATCGAGGAGTGTTTGAGGAGTAAGAACGAATTAATTAAATAATGTATAAATTCTTGAACGAAAAACATTACCGTGACAATGGACTGTATCTAACAATTTACGATTATTTTTTCGTATCTACGATGTTTTTTGTTGCTGTCAGCAAAAAGTTATCATGGAGAAAGATAGTGCAGTAATTACGCGAAATTAATTAGGAGTAGGTACCATCCTATAAGAGACTCGGGGTTGTTAGATAATAATATAAATAATGACAATATAGTTAAAATAAAATAGTGACTTAAGAAAAACAATATAACAACCACGTTATGATTGTAATAAATAAATGCGATTAACATAATCACCCACATAAATTGCACTAATTTTAAGAAAACTGTGGTGGGTCCACTAGTAACAGGAATAATTTTACCACTGGAGCTTTAAATAAACAATGAGAGTACTAACTCTGAGAACCCGTACCAACACGGCCTGGGTGAATATCTAGAACTCGTCCGCATTACAAAGGAGGATAAGTTATCATTTCTTATTAATACAGTGTCCCAGGTGTTACATTTACAGACGGATCAGTCCATTTACTACGCTGGTGCAGAGTATGTAAATATTCTCTGCTCCAGCGCAACCAAAAATCTTGGTGTAGGTTTCCGCTGAATCAGTTGCCAAGGTGACAAACAACTAAATTTTAAATGAGAGATATCGTCTTTTGGTGGAGATTTTAGGGGTTCTGACCTGTGGGAGTTTGTGAAGAAACCGGATTATCTTATAAACAGTGTAGGAATTGCATGTTTTGGAGCATATCCAAAAGTGCGGTGAATATATTGTTTATGAGTATGTTCCACCAACAACTGGATAAATCTCTGTATACTTGGCAATATCCGAAAATGTCGCTTATAGTTCGCCAAATTTGAGAGAGATATCATATACTTTTTATGCATTATCATAACATGAACGATAATACTGTATAGTATAATATTTTTTTTAGGTATTTTCTTTCTTACTATACACCGTATACGTAATTTTATTTAGTCGTAAGTAAATAACAGAAAAAATGTCATAAATATGTAATTCTTAAGCGTTAATACAATAATTTAAGTTAGAAGATTAAACGCTATGGATCAGGGTTCGGTCAGAATACAGCTCGGAATCTGGTCCAGGTTCTGGGATTGGTTCAGGTTCTGGACCTGGTGGTTCAGGTTCTGGACCTGGTGGTTCAGGTTCTGGAGGTTCCGGACCTGGTGGTTCAGGTTCTGGAGGTTCCGGACCTGGTGGTTCAGGTTCTGGAGGTTCCGGACCTGGTGGTTCAGGTTCTGGAGGTTCCGGACCTGGTGGTTCAGGTTCTGGAGGTTCCGGACCTGGTGGTTCAGGTTCTGGAGGTTCAGGTTCACGTTCAAGTACTTCCACTATCCATTCCGTTACATGACCTACATCAGCATACACTCCAGGATAGCCGGGGGTTCCGCATATTTCGAAACCCCCGATATGAGACCAGCAAGGTGCTCTTGAATAACAACCGGACCACCAGAATCACCTAAGCAAGCATCTACGTTTCCTCCACCGGCACAGAACATGCTTCTAGTGATTCTCTCTCCATAGATTCGTTCACAGTCCTCTCGTGGAATGACAGGAATTTCCGCAGCGTGAAGCATGTCTGGTGTAGGTCCCTCATTTTCGATTTGACCCCATCCACTAATGTGAGCGATGTGACCATCTTCGGGAGAGTGACCTGGTTCGGGAAGTTCGACTGGCATAGCATCTATGACTTGAACTGGCGATGCAAGGCGACATACGGCAAAATCAAAGTCGACGGTTTCGGGGTCATATTCAGGATGGAGGAACACCTCAATTATATCAACTATCTCACCACCAATAGACTTGGAAGAAGAACCAGCCCGAACGGAAAGGCCTTCTAGTAATCCGTGATCAACGCAGTGAGCAACAGTAAGTGCCCATTCTGGTTGTATCAAGACGGCCCCACAATAATGCTGATAATGAAGTAACAGAGCTAGCGTCCAGGGATACTCGCTTATGTCAGCTTCCCTTCCGCCGACAATTCTGCCACCGGGTGCAGAATATTCCCTTGGCAGTCCTGAATAAAATAAAAGACCGTATTATTTGCAGAATGGTTCTAGTTTTTGTTTCTGTTGCTTACAAAAAAAGTGTTTAATTAATGCAAAACTTTATATCCTATTGTTAAGGTTCCTGCAATATTTTATTTCATTTTGGTTAAACAAGATTCAAGCTAAGCTAATTCGATTCGTGTTTCAATGTACTATATAAATAATGAGTGGTTCTATTAAAATAAATAAATGTAACATAGCTGGCAATGCTAAATAAAATAAAGGATCATTATTTGCAAATTGTTTTTAGAAGCAATGGTTCAGTTGCTTACTTACATATTTCTAGAAACAAGTATTTAATATGATGCAAATTAATATATACCTTAATATTAAGGTTCGTGTCATGTGTTTCAATGTATGTATATAAATAATAAGTGTTTCAATTATAATAAAGCATTTCAATAAATTTATTATAATGCAGTTTCAAAGAAAGCAACGAAAATATAGTACGTGAGATGAAGACAAAATCTGAGCATAAATAAACCTAAAACGCGAATTAACCTCGACACATAGAATATTTAATTATTAGTGCTCCGTATTTCCTTCACGAAATATATTAAGCAATATATAGGTATACTACTTGCAAAAAATCTTTATCATCACTACAAAATTTCCGTTATTAATCACATTTAATTCCAGAAAAAATATATTTTTATATATGTATATATTTCGTTGCATGTAGCCAAATAATAATTAACCTAAAAGTTAATTTCTCCCTGTGTACCCATAACATAGTTTTTTCATTAACATCTCACAACTTTTTACGCTGAGAACAAATCAAAAATCATTTCAATTCAAAAACGAGGCACTTTATAAGCACCTCATAGTTTTTCATAAATATATATTCTCAACTGTAAAGCATCTCCTGAATCTAATCTTAATGTGTACTTACCCAAAGCAGCTCCGACAGCCACCAGTAGAAGAACTAGCTTTAACATTCTAACTGCTGTTCTGATTCTAGTGATTGGGTGGCGTTATTTTATATTAAATATTATCTCATTCATATGCATACTTCTCACCACGTAAATATTTTATCATTTCCCCCTACCTTAGAAAGGAAAAAATTCCTATAGATTAAATTCTACAATTAAGTAACTTATTTTGGAAAGAATTTTTTCGACACATTTATCAGCATAGTGTCGAAAATATGTTCATAATGTTATCTACTAGCAATCTACATATTATAGGTAATCAAGTGGTCGTCTTAAACGATCTCATTAATCTCCGCAATAGTTATGGAAATTAATATCGCGCTAAATTAATACAAGCACTGCTGGGATCTAGTGTACATTTAAGGGTAAAACTAATTTAGGGCAATCACCCTAAGGTAGTTAAAATAACTAAAGGTAACAAAATAAAGAGACACAGTGATATATCGTAACATTTACCAAGCTGTGCTATGTTTTTTGATTAATTAATATGTATCTTGCATGATGCACGTGTTTGAGTATATATGTATGTTACCCGCAATAACCGAGTTCGCCGATTGCACGATTTTTTTACCCACGGGGCGCGTTGTGGATGATAATAAATGCTTAAATGTCGACAACTCATTCTGGGTAACTATTTCGGCCACTGGGCGTTGAAAAACACACGTGTAGTGGGTATTAAAAGTTTATTCAATAGCCGAGATGTGATATTTCGCTTTGAGGGCAACTTGAAAAAACCCACAACGCGTTGTGACCATTCTGACCATTTAGAATTTAATTCCTCAATTTATTTTATAATTATTATTTCAATAATTACAAACTAGTTTATTACAAAGAAAAAAGAAACAACAGGAAAACATTACATGTTGTCATCTCTTACCTTACATCTCTTACTTAGTTAAAATTACCTAGAGCAATTTTAACCCATTAACGCCCAAACGAACACAATTTTTCGTCCTTTTTGGAGCGTCAATCTCGAAGGGAAATTAATTAATTCACTCAATAAAAACCACTTATCCTAATGTTTTCCGATGTGATCTTTCGATTTCCGGGGTCAGAATTGTGATTAAATGCTCTAAAAAAAATATGGCTGACTTTATGGAGAAAAGTACTGAAAATTTGGGGATAGTTTTATATATACAGGGTCGCTGATATGTATGGAAACGGTCGATTATCTCCTAAAGTAAGGTAGCTAGCGAAAAATGTTAAGACACAAACGTTTTAGGGTTTTTTAAAATCTATCACAATAAAGAAAAATTAAGTATACAAGATCAGTCAAAAAGTCGTGACGAAACAAAGTTGTTTTTTTATTGAATGGAACACCCTGTATATTATTCCATATTTCAATTCTTCTCAAAATTATAAACAAAATTCATATAGCACATCGAATACCTAAATTTAACTGTTTTCGAGATATCGTATTTTGAAAATCATTTTCTTATAGTATACAAAAATATTTTAGTTTATTAAGTTTATAGTCCATCAAGTTACCTTTGAAGGTTTCTAGCTCCATAACAACGCCGCTACGTTCTTTTGTCTAACAGTGATGATCTTGACAACACATGTCAAAAATACATTTAGTGTAAATTATTTTCGCCCAAAAATGGCACGTTTAAGTGAAATCGAGCGTATTGAAATTTTAATGATCATAGGATATGGTGATAGAAGACGAAGTTTTGACGAAGTAGTGGTTATTTTTAATGAATTGCATCCCGATCGGGAACCTCTTTCTAAATCAACCGTTTCAAAAAAAACATTGCAGCGTTTTCATGAAACTGGAGGTGTCAAAGATCGACCAAAAAAGTGGAAGACCAGTAAGCGTTACAAACGAAGAAAATTCTTTGAATGTCATGTTAGATGTGGTGGAAAATCCAATAAATTCGACGCAACAGAGGGCTGTAAATCATAACATGAGTCGATATTCCATTCAAAAAATTTGCAAACGTGAAAAATTCGATCCATATAAAATTCATATGTTACAAGAGTTGAGTGAAGACGATTTTGACCGTAGAATCGAGTTCTGCGAAGTTATTATGGATAAATTAAACGAAAATGTCAACTTTGTCAACCACATATTGTTTTCTGACGAATCTACATTTTGTTTAAACGGGCATGTAAACCGACACAACTGTAGGTATTGGTCAGACCAAAATCCACATTGGATGGAGGAAGTTCACACCCAACGACCACAAAAAGTAAATGTTTGGTGTGGCATTATTGATGGACACGTCATAGGACCCTATTTTATAAACGGAAATTTGACCTCTGAACGATATTTATTACTTTTGCAAGAGCGTATTATTCCAGAGCTTAGACGATTATTCCCGAACAATAACAATCCCAATTTACCGGCAGAACAAATATGGTTTCAACAAGATGGGGCTCCTCCACATTTTGGACGTTTGGTACGGGTATATCTAGATGAAACCTTTCCTGATAAATGGATTGGACGCAGGGGGCAATTGAATGGCCAGCTAGGTCTCCCGATATGACCCCACTTGACTTTTTTCTGTGGGGTCACATAAAAAATGTAGTCTACAAAAATAGGCCGCAAAATATCGAAGAGTTGCAAGAAAGGATAAGGCATGAAATTTCCACCATTCCTCCCAACACACTTTTAGATTCACTACAAAATTTTGTTCAACGAATTCATTACTGTCAGGAGGTAAATGGTGATCACTTTGAGCACCTTATAATAAAATAGAATTCCAAAAAAAATTATTTGTTGTTTATTAAAACTTGTTTTCTCTCTTTTTTTTTCTGGCATAACTATTGTTTTTCATAAAATTTGAAATATCCAGGACATTCATTAAAAATACATTTTTTCGTTTCATGCATTTTTATCAACCCTGAACAATTATGCTTTTTTATTTTCTGTAAAAAAAATAATAATTAAAATTTAATCATCCATATCTTCCACCTTGTGTAATTTTCATAATAAATATCCATCATTTCGGGCTTTTCCTTTAATAAATTTGAGAATAGTAAAAAGTTATTTTCAAAATTCGATATCTCGAAAACGGTTAAATTTAGGTAACGATGTGCCATATGAATTTTGTTTAGAATTTCGAGAATAATTGAAATGTGGAATAATATACAGAGTGTTCCATTAAGGAAAAAGCAACTTTGTTTCGTCATGACTTTTTGACTGATCCTGTATACTTAATTTTTCTTTATTGTGATAGATTTTAAAAAACCCTAAAACTTTTGTGTCTTAATATTTTCCGCTAGCTATCTTAATTTAGGAGATAATCGACCGTTTCCATATATATCAGCGACCCTGTATATATATATATATATATATATATATATATATATATATATATATAATGTCCAAAAAGGCGGTCTAAGGTCCAAAGAGTACTCTAACCTACTCCGGATTGTGAAGGGAGGCGGAGGCAATAGTTGAAGTTGATAATAGAATTTTTTTGCCTACCTCAACTGACTCTAATCTTTTTCAAAATGGCGGATATTGCATAAAATCTCATGAAATCTTATGAATTTTTCTCTAGGATTAATGAGAAAATAATGTTATTGTGAGTTTTTCTTGATCCACAGTAAAAACAATACGACAGAATATATTTGACTAAATTTTCAATTTTCAATGATGGCGGATTCAAAATGGCAGTCGGATTTCTCAAGAAATCGCGCGTTTTTCATTATAAAAAGTAAATAGGAGTTTGTAATTACACTTTTCCTATGTCATTTCATGTTATAACATTTTGAGTTATTCCTGGTAAAAAAGTCTGAAATCCAAGGTGGCGGATTCAATATGGCGGCCATCATTTTTGAAAATTCAAAATTTGAAAACGGAAAAATTACTACGTCATATTTTACGTAGAATTCTGATGGAAAATGCCCTCTCAATCTTTTTCACAAAAATGCGTTATATCTGAGTAAAAAAATTTTTGTCATTCTAACCTCAAAACGAGGTTCTTTTCCGGTGTTGAGATTTCATCATGAGAATTATATATTATGCACTAGGGACGCTCGGGCGCAAACTACTCGCCGGAAGTACACAGCCTACTTGTTTCTCGTGGTGCATAATACGATTTTTTCTCACACCCATCAGAAAGTACGTTTTACGTTGAACTATTCATTGAATAAATATGCGAGGAAGTTCCGGAAAAAATTCGTCAATGCCCCGAATTCAAAACGTATATTTTCTATTTATTATATGCGGTTCCGAAAAAAAAAAAATTCTCCAATACATCCTGCTACAGCGCCTACATCCCTAAGTGTATAATATATAATTCTCATGATTTCATCATGAGAACCTCAACACCTGAAAAAAATCTCGTTTTGAGGTTAGAATGACAAATAATTTTTTACTCCAGATAGAACGCATTTTTATGAAAAAGATTGAGAGGACATTTTCCATCAGAATTCTATGTAAAATATGATAAAATCTTTCCATTTTCAAATTTTGAATTTTCAAGAATGATGTCCGCCATCCTGGATTTCAGACTTTTTTCACCAGGAATAACTCAAAATGTTCCTAAAACATGAAATGACATGGGAAAAGTATAATTACATACAAACTATAATGAAAAACGCGCCATTTCTTGAGAAATCCGGCCGCCTTTTTTAATCCGCCATCATTGAAAATTGAAAATTTAGTCAAATATATTCTGTAGTATTGTTTGCACTGAGGAAAATGACTGTGGATCAAGAAAAACTCACAATAACATTATTTTCTTGTTAATACTAGAGAAAAATTCATATTTCATGAGATTTTATGCAATATCTGCCATTTTGAAAAGATTAGAGTCAGTCGAGGTCGGCAAAAAAAATTCTATCATCAACTCCAACTATTGTCCCCACCTCCCTCCACAATCCGGAGTAGGTTAGAGTACTTTTTGGACTAAAAAAAAGTATTACAAAAATGAAAATACAAATTTTCAGTACTTTTCACCATAAAGTCAGCTTTATGCAGTCAGCATTTTTTTTCTAGAGCATTTAATCACAATTCTGAAATCGAAAGACCACATCCGAAAACATTAGGTTAAGTGAATTAATTAATTTCCCTTCGAGATTGACGCTCCAAAAAGGACGAAAAATTGTGTTCGTTTGGGCGTTAATGGGTTAACTAACTTTAACACATAATTAAGCAATACTAAAATCTAAACTTTTAAAATATTAAATATAATATGTACCGCATGGTTACCAAAGTTTCAGCCAAAATTTTTGACAGTTATAAAAATTACTTTTATCTGAAATGTTAACGGAAAATCAATTATTAATTCTGTAAGACAGATGAATACATGTGTACATTGAATCAGACGGCAGAAAGTGGTCCAAAATTGGACTTCTAAAGTCCGAAAAAGTCCGAAAATGTCAAAGTAAGGTTAAAATACATCAATTTATTGATTCCTGAAGGAGCACAATAAAGCATGACATAAACGCTTCTTTCTTGCCCTACTTACATAGCACCAATTCTCATAATTTTCAGAACTGACATAGCGCCATATTCAAATTTGACAATTTTTTACAAGTTGTGAGACTGATCCTCAACGCATCAGATTATTTTCATTTGGTTGTTGTCCTGCTATTCATGTCCACTCTCCTCCAAATCTCACTCAATTTCATCGTCGTGGATCCGTGAATATTGTCAGAGTAAAAATAATTGTATTATATCTAATAATATTATAATACATCAGGTCCTTCAATAGAATTGTTACATTAATTTTATTAATATTAACACCGTTATTGGCTAAACTGTGATATTAAACTATTTCAGTTTTACTATTTAAGTACGTAAACGTTTATCTAATCAGAACATTTGTTACACAGAAATGAGCAACAGTTAGGCTATAAATAAACCACTTTTCATTTTGTACATTTCGTGTATAAATTAAATATTTTCTTTTATCTATCGCCATATTTGACGCACGCAACTGTTCCTGTTAATGGAACAAATTTGGAATAAGGCCTTGCTCATTCGCTTATCCTTCACAGTCTGTCTCTTTTTGATGCAGCTTTGTGGTGTTTTCGTGGAATTTTTTATATCTACTGTAAGTTTGAGGTCTACTATAATTATTTTTGATTTGACGTTTTGAAACATACTTGTGTTTATGTCAGTCATTTCCAAATGCCGCACTTCGCCGCGCATAATTCCAACATAGATTCGTTTTAAACATCCAAATGAACATTTTGCAACTGGTAAGGTTGTAAGGTAAAAATATTTCATCTGGTAAGGAAAGAAAAGGAAAAACGGCAGAATGCACTATATGCAAAATGGTACAAGAAGTTATATATGTATGTAAAGGAAAAATTGAAAGCAATGGTGATCCTTTTTTGTTGCATATTTTGAGGAGTAACTTACACGTTTATTACGAGTGAATGGTACTTTGATTTTCACGAAAATGCTAAAGTGGGAATTGAAAACATTTCATCCTGATTTTTACAGTGTTAGGGCTTCTTACACATTCGCAAATTTGTTTGGCCATTTGAAACTTTGACGTTGACTTAGTTAATTATACCTTAACACACTAATCATAGTGACTATAATAAAAAAAAAGTTCAAAAACAACAATTTTGTCTCCAGTTTTGACTTTCACAACCACTGTGCGTCGATGCAAAAGACAGGCTGAGAGATGTTAGAACCGGTATTGCTGGTGAGAACATCGCTACGTCTTCACAGTTCTACAGGATGTTAACAGCAGAATAACTCGCCAGGAGTGCATTTTTGGAAAAAATGTTGTGTACAAAAGTTTTATAATTTTTCAAGGTCACTAATGGATAGCCGAGGAAAAAATCCTAAAACTTGTGTATTAAACATTTTTTCCAAAAAATGCACTTCTAGCGAGTTATTGTGCTGTTCCGGTACTTTTCTAACACCCTGTATATTTTATCCGTACATATAAGTTTTGCCTTGGTATTTGAATATGAATGACGAGAAGTTAATTGAACTGGTAATGAAAAATACAGCTCTCCATAATTTTGAAAATTCTGAATATACTAGAGAATAAAGTATACATAGAGTATAAATCATTTGAGCAGCCCATGAAATTTGACTAGGATTATCAATGGTTTCAACATTGCGTAACGATTAGTTATCTTGTGTATTTAGTGTATGTTTATTATACTTATCTTGTGTATTATACTGTTCGAGTGTTATTGTGGAGCAGATCGTTGTATAGTAGAATATAAAATATAGAATTTTTATTTTGACATGCGAAAATACTGGGAAAAATTTGATTCGTCCTCTTCAATATTTCTTTATCACATTGTGCAACTAAAGTCACCATTTTTTAAAACTAGCTTCCTGTGATGTGTAGAGTGAAGAAACAATAAAAAACACACTTTAATTTTTATACATTCATTAATGACATTTAAATTAAAACGAACCCAAATAAAATTAAGTACCTATGTATTACATAAAATTAATAAGTAAAAATAAACTTTTCAGGGAGGGATGAACTTGGTGCTTTGATCATAAATTGTCAATATTTGGCATCAATTTAGTGAGGTTTAAACTTAAATCTCCTCGGTTAATGATGTCCAGTTTGTTTCTTTTTTTTTTTTTTTTTTGTTAGAGTTGTTGTTTTGTTTGTTGTTTTGGCAACCGCGCTGAAATTCTTTTTCCACTAGATATGAAGACGGATAAGCAATTAAAAACCTTCTGGCGATATTCCATAATACGGAATTAGTAACAGGTATATCCTTTTGAAGCCAAAATGGTTGATATCCGTTTCTAAACTGTACCTTGGTCTTCTTTAGTGCTTATTCCGATCAGTTCCTCTTGTAATATGATATCCGTTTCTTCAACGTCACCCTATGGATCGACTATCCATTGTGGTATTACCATATTCAAAACATCCTCAAATCTTATTTTAAAATCTGCATAGAGGGCATTTAAATGTTGAACGTAAGTTAAAACGTCATCTTCCTGGCAGTTTGTCTGTGAGAAATTGGGAAACAAAAAATTCGCCCCTTCCAATGTTTTCCTTCATTAGTTTAATTCTGGCAAGAAATGCTGAAATGATGGAGATTGTTTTGATTTAGACTGTCACCTTGTAACTGCAAGTTAACCTCATTAAATTTACTGAATAAATCTGTTAAATAGGCAATGTCTCGTTTGCACCTGATTATTGATTTGATGAACATTGTTTTAAAATTGAATTTTTAGCATCCAAAAACTCCAAAACAGTGCCAAAAAGAGCAAAAAACCTTAATATATATAAGATAAGCCTTTCGAAAGCCAGCGTACTTCAGTGTGAAGGAGCAATTGATGAAAGTTCTCGACATTTTCTTCACACAACTAAGCAAATAATCGCGTATTCAACGCATTGTTTAGAATTCGGTTTAGTGCGTTAATGACAAATTGAATAGATTCATGCAATCTAGCACTCAGATTCTTGGCAACTAATTGTTGTCGATGGATAACGCAATGTATTGCTAACACCCCTGGTATATTTTGTTTAAAGTGGCTTACAAGCTTGAGTTTCAGTTTCTTTTTCAACGCTTTGGAAACAACCGAACGCGTTCGTTCCTAACATTACTATTTATTGATTGACGAATTATTAAAGACGCCAGTGCAAGTCAATCTTCTTAGTAGTTCCTATGCTGTCTTTGCGACTGTCTGAGACAAGAACAGAGCTCCTCTAGTTCGCGTACGCCCGTAGCATGTATACGTGAAAGTTTCTACAAGTTCAAAGTTTACTGCGACCACAAAGCGAATATCCTACTAACTTACACAATTTTATGAGTTATATTAATTCGCTACTAATACATATTATAAAATTGCGAAAATAAGTTTGTTTACAAAATCTACAACAGTACAATTTAGCACTAATCGTCGTCGGTCTGTTTGTTATGTTTTTAGCTAAAAACTAACCAACAAATCATCTTTGTGTGTGAGTTATAACATTAATGGAAAGTCAAAATTAAAGTCGCGACCTGCTTAAATGAGATCCACCATCATTTACATCTCATAGACCCCAATTCTATTTTTCGCTTAGATGGACCCCTTGTAGGTCGTCGTCGACCCCTGGGTGGCAATATAGACCACTTTGGGTATTAAACTACCCTTCAAACTCAACATAAATTGGCGCCTCATTTCTCATGCAATAACTGTAGAAACAATTTAGGGGATAAGTAGGTACACAAGTAGACACAATACTTTTTATCCAATTTAAATTGTGTTTTTACAATTTTTTCATTGATTAAGTTAGCCAGGTATCGGGTACAAAAAATATATGACAAACCGGTGCCAAGAATTTGAAAGAAACTTTTCGAGAAAAACTATTTTTCTCTAATAAATAATGATGAAGACACAAGTATCGGATATGCAGAACTCAAACTCTGAGGCCAGCCGGCAAGAGAATCGAGGAGTGTTTGAGGAGTAAGAACGAATTAATTAAATAATGTATAAATTCTTGAACGAAAAACATTACCGTGACAATGGACTGTATCTAACAATTTACGATTATTTTTTTCGTATCTACGATGTTTTTTGTTGCTGTCAGCAAAAAGTTATCATGGAGAAAGATAGTGCAGTAATTACGCGAAATTAATTAGGAGTAGGTATCATCCTATAAGAGACTCGGGGTTGTTAGATAATAATATAAATAATGACAATATAGTTAAAATAAAATAGTGACTTAAGAAAAACAATATAACAACCACGTTATGATTGTAATAAATAAATGCGATTAACATAATCACCCACATAAATTGCACTAATTTTAAGAAAACTGTGGTGGGTCCACTAGTAACAGGAATAATTTTACCACTGGAGCTTTAAATAAACAATGAGAGTACTAACTCTGAGAACCCGTACCAACACGGCCTGGGTGAATATCTAGAACTCGTCCGCATTACAAAGGAGGATAAGTTATCATTTCTTATTAATACAGTGTCCCAGGTGTTACATTTACAGACGGATCAGTCCATTTACTACGCTGGTGCAGAGTATGTAAATATTCTCTGCTCCAGCGCAACCAAAATCTTGGTGTAGGTTTCCGCTGAATCAGTTGCCAAGGTGACAAACAACTAAATTTTAAATGAGAGATATCGTCTTTTGGTGGAGATTTTAGGGGGTTCTGACCTGTGGGAGTTTGTGAAGAAACCGGATTATCTTATAAACAGTTTAGGAATTGCATGTTTTGGAGCATATCCAAAAGTGCGGTGAATATATTGTTTATGAGTATGTTCCACCAACAACTGGATAAATCTCTGTATACTTGGCAATATCCGAAAATGTCGCTTATAGTTCGCCAAATTTGAGAGAGATATCATATACTTTTTATGCATTATCATAACATGAACGATAATACTGTATAGTATAATATTTTTTTAGGTATTTTCTTTCTTACTTTTATATGGATCTGCGATTTTGGACATATTAACATGTATACACCGTATACGTAATTTTATTTAGTCGTAAGTAAATAACAGAAAAAATGTCATAAATATGTAATTCTTAAGCGTTAATACAATAATTTAAGTTAGAAGATTAAACGCTATGGATCAGGGTTCGGTCAGAATACAGCTCGGAATCTGGTCCAGGTTCTGGGATTGGTTCAGGTTCTGGACCTGGTGGTTCAGGTTCTGGACCTGGTGGTTCAGGTTCTGGAGGTTCCGGACCTGGTGGTTCAGGTTCTGGAGGTTCCGGACCTGGTGGTTCAGGTTCTGGAGGTTCCGGACCTGGTGGTTCAGGTTCTGGAGGTTCCGGACCTGGTGGTTCAGGTTCTGGAGGTTCAGGTTCACGTTCAAGTACTTCCACTATCCATTCCGTTACATGACCTACATCAGCATACACTCCAGGATAGCCGGGGGTTCCGCATATTTCGAAACCCCCGATATGAGACCAGCAAGGTGCTCTTGAATAACAACCGGACCACCAGAATCACCTAAGCAAGCATCTACGTTTCCTCCACCGGCACAGAACATGCTTCTCGTGATTCTCTCTCCATAGATTCGTTCACAGTCCTCTCGTGGAATGACAGGAATTTCCGCAGCGTGAAGCATGTCTGGTGTAGGTCCCTCATTTTCGATTTGACCCCATCCACTAATGTGAGCGATGTGACCATCTTCGGGAGAGTGACCTGGTTCGGGAAGTTCGACTGGCATAGCATCTATGACTTGAACTGGCGATGCAAGGCGACATACGGCAAAATCAAAGTCGACGGTTTCGGGGTCATATTCAGGATGGAGGAACACCTCAATTATATCAACTATCTCACCACCAATAGACTTGGAAGAAGAACCAGCCCGAACGGAAAGGCCTTCTAGTAATCCGTGATCAACGCAGTGAGCAACAGTAAGTGCCCATTCTGGTTGTATCAAGACGGCCCCACAATAATGCTGATAATGAAGTAACAGAGCTAGCGTCCAGGGATACTCGCTTATGTCAGCTTCCCTTCCGCCGACAATTCTGCCACCGGGTGCAGAATATTCCCTTGGCAGTCCTGAATAAAATAAAAGACCGTATTATTTGCAGAATGGTTCTAGTTTTTGTTTCTGTTGCTTACAAAAAAGTGTTTAATTAATGCAAAACTTTATATCCTATTGTTAAGGTTCCTGCAATATTTTATTTCATTTTGGTTAAACAAGATTCAAGCTAAGCTAATTCGATTCGTGTTTCAATGTACTATATAAATAATGAGTGGTTCTATTAAAATAAATAAATGTAACATAGCTGGCAATGCTAAATAAAATAAAGGATCATTATTTGCAAATTGTTTTTAGAAGCAATGGTTCAGTTGCTTACTTACATATTTCTAGAAACAAGTATTTAATATGATGCAAATTAATATATACCTTAATATTAAGGTTCGTGTCATGTGTTTCAATGTATGTATATAAATAATAAGTGTTTCAATTATAATAAAGCATTTCAATAAATTTATTATAATGCAGTTTCAAAGAAAGCAACGAAAATATAGTACGTGAGATGAAGACAAAATCTGAGCATAAATAAACCTAAAACGCGAATTAACCTCGACACATAGAATATTTAATTATTAGTGCTCCGTATTTCATTCACGAAATATATTAAGCAATATATAGGTATACTACTTGCAAAAAAATCTTTATCATCACTACAAAATTTCCGTTATTAATCACATTTAATTCCAGAAAAAATATATTTTTATATATGTATATATTTCGTTGCATGTAGCCAAATAATAATTAACCTAAAAGTTAATTTCTCCCTGTGTACCCATAACATAGTTTTTTCATTAACATCTCACAACTTTTTACGCTGAGAACAAATCAAAAATCATTTCAATTCAAAAACGAGGCACTTTATAAGCACCTCATAGTTTTTCATAAATATATATTCTCAACTGTAAAGCATCTCCTGAATCTAATCTTAATGTGTACTTACCCAAAGCAGCTCCGACAGCCACCAGTAGAAGAACTAGCTTTAACATTCTAACTGCTGTTCTGATTCTAGTGATTGGGTGGCGTTATTTTATATTAAACATTATCTCATTCATATGCATACTTCTCACCACGTAAATATTTTATCATTTCCCCCTACCTTAGAAAGGGAAAAAATTCCTATAGATTAAATTCTACAATTAAGTAACTTATTTTGGAAAGAATTTTTCGACACATTTATCAGCATAGTGTCGAATATATGTTCATAATGTTATCTACTAGCAATCTACATATTATAGGTAATCAAGTGGTCGTCTTAAACGATCTCATTAATCTCCGCAATAGTTATGGAAATTAATATCGCGCTAAATTAATACAAGCACTGCTGGGATCTAGTGTACATTTAAGGGTAAAACTAATTTAGGGCAATCACCCTAAGGTAGTTAAAATAACTAAAGGTAACAAAATAAAGAGACACAGTGATATATCGTAACATTTACCAAGCTGTGCTATGTTTTTTGATTAATTAATATGTATCTTGCATGATGCACGTGTTTGAGTATATATGTATGTTACCCGCAATAACCGAGTTCGCCGATTGCACGATTTTTTTACCCACGGGGCGCGTTGTGGATGATAATAAATGCTTAAATGTCGACAACTCATTCTGGGTAACTATTTCGGCCACTGGGCGTTGAAAAACACACGTGTAGTGGGTATTAAAGTTTATTCAATAGCCGAGATGTGATATTTCGCTTTGAGGGCAACTTGAAAAAACCCACAACGCGTTGTGACCATTCTGACCATTTAGAATTTAATTCCTCAATTTATTTTATAATTATTATTTCAATAATTACAAACTAGTTTATTACAAAGAAAAAAGAAACAACAGGAAAACATTACATGTTGTCATCTCTTACCTTACATCTCTTACTTAGTTAAAATTACCTAGAGCAATTTTAACCCATTAACGCCCAAACGAACACAATTTTTCGTCCTTTTTGGAGCGTCAATCTCGAAGGGAAATTAATTAATTCACTCAATAAAAACCACTTATCCTAATGTTTTCCGATGTGATATTTCGATTTCCGGGGGTCAGAATTGTGATTAAATGCTCTAAAAAATATGGCTGACTTTATGGAGAAAAGTACTGAAAATTTGGGGATAGTTTTATATATATATATATATATATATATATATATATAATGTCCAAAAAGGCGGTCTAAGGTCCAAAGAGTACTCTAACCTACTCCGGATTGTGAAGGGAGGTGGAGGCAATAGTTGAAGTTGATAATAGAATTTTTTTGCCTACCTCAACTGACTCTAATCTTTTCAAAATGGCGGATATTGCATAAAATCTCATGAAATCTTATGAATTTTTCTCTAGGATTAATGAGAAAATAATGTTATTGTGAGTTTTTCTTGATCCACAGTAAAAACAATACGACAGAATATATTTGACTAAATTTTCAATTCTCAATGATGGCGGATTCAAAATGGCAGTCGGATTTCTCAAGAAATCGCGCGTTTTTCATTATAAAAAGTAAATAGGAGTTTGTAATTACACTTTTCCTATGTCATTTCATGTTATAACATTTTGAGTTATTCCTGGTAAAAAAGTCTGAAATCCAAGGTGGCGGATTCAATATGGCGGCCATCATTTTTGAAAATTCAAAATTTGAAAACGGAAAAATTACTACGTCATATTTTACGTAGAATTCTGATGGAAAATGCCCTCTCAATCTTTTTCACAAAAAATGCGTTATATCTGAGTAAAAAAATTTTTTGTCATTCTAACCTCAAAACGAGGTTTTCCGGTGTTGAGATTTCATCATGAGAATTATATATTATGCACTAGGGACGCTCGGGCGCAAACTACTCGCCGGAAGTACACATCCTACTTGTTTCTCGTGGTGCATAATACGATTTTTCTTACACCCATCAGAAAGTACATTTTACGTACTCTTCATTGAATAAATATGCAAATTTTTGTTTTGACCATCGCAAGAATCGGACCAAACAATAAGATGTTCCTCTGTTTTTATTTCTTCAAATGACTCTATAAAGTAACACAAGCCACTTATGACTTCCACAGATCCTCTGGCTGCGACATCTTCAGTCCAAGTTTGCATAAAGGCCTTTTGTACATTGTTAGTAGTTATTACCATGTATTCCCAGTTTGTAGAACCATAGCTGCAGAAGGTGGAATGCTTTAGATGTTGTTAATTTAGGTAAAGGTATGGTCTGCTGCAGATCGACCGTGATATAACATTTACTGTTATCAGAGAGGGCATTAGGGGGAGGGAGTTGCCTGTTCTTCTGCATTAGAAGAAACTCTGCTTTCATATTTTCGCAGTGTTCTTCATTGGATTGGCCAGCATCGCAGGTACAACACATATCCCTTTTTGGAGTACTGAATGAAAGGTTAAATTTCGTATTAAATATATTAGCGTAGGATGCCCTTTTAATGAAAAAGCATTCAGGTCGTTTTTTATTTCGACATTCTTCCAAATACAGACGGTACATACTGGACATATTTAATGTCGGAGGTAGGTACCTTTTATGTGGATTGCTCTCTCTTGAATAGTGGGATTCTTTTGAAGGAAATTTGGCAATGTGATTGATAATATATTCAACAACTTCATCACTCATTTACTTCCCACTTACTTTTTAGCTGGTTTGTTCGACTTCCAACATCGTCCATGCCATGGTCTATATATCCCGTGGCTAAATCTGCACATGATTCACTATAATTTTGTTTCTCCAACGCTTTTTGGACTAATAATTTGCCTCTAGATAGCAGTATTTAACGATAACATAACGCGTACTTACCAAAAAGCATAACAAAAACGTGAAGTTATGTAGCAACGCCTTCTATTTTAGAATGAAATAACGTGACATGTTCTTTAGCTGACATTATTTGGAAATGGATGAAGGTGCTATGTACGACAAAATGTATTAATTGAAACTGTCGAAGGTGTTAAGTGTCCTTAACCAATTCATTCAATACATTTTGAATTAAATAAGTTACATAACACATTCATCGCCCCAATATTGCCTAATTTAATGGATATAACACTTTTTTAGATGACATGTGTAGTTAAAGATACACATAACACATTCATTCCCGTAAAAATGTCATTTTTTTAAAAAATGTCAAATAACACCTTCTTCCACTTGCCCCTTCAATTAATTTTGCGTATCTACGATATTTTTTGTTGCTGTCAGCAAAAAAGTTATCATGGAGAAAGATAGTGCAGTGTTTACGCGAAATTAATTAGGAGTAGGTACTATCCTATAAGAGACTCGGGGTTATTAGGTAATAATATTGTGACATTTGTAAAAGGGACATTTGTGACATTTATTAAGTTTTATAGTTTACATATTTAGTCTATTTAGTTTATACACTAGCTGTTAGTAAAGAATTGTATGGAATGACATATTAAATATTCTAGATGTCAAACGAATTTTCTAGAACATGTAAAATTTATAAATACTGGTGTTGTTGCTAGGATAGAGTTAGTTGTGATTTGAACACAAATCACGGAAAATTTAGATATGAGACATTGGCCTTCCCGCCATAACTTTTAGATTGGATCGCGTCCGCTTGAGGGCGCTTTATGACGCGGCGGACATTATGCGATTTTTCGTTAGTGCATATGTTTTCGTAAAGAGGGCAGTCAGATAACTGTCAAATAATTTAAATGTTTGAACTGTTTTTTTTACGTACGACTTATTGACGAGTTTAGTTTTAGCATTTTACTATTTTGCGATAGTTAAATCATTTCCTCATATTTTTCTCTAGTTTAGTGTTATATTTTTACAATGGAAGATTACGTCCCTGCTCTAAAACCAAAATCCGCTCTCTGAAAATAAACTTAGCAAGAGACATCGCTTTCCACGAAGGAAGCCAGACATTCTTAATAAATGGGTTGAAATTATAAAGCCAACAGACTTTGAAATACTTACACGTGAACAAATGTACAATACATATTATGTTTGTGACGACCATTTTGCTGAAGATTGTTTTGTGCTAGGAACTCGAAGAGGACTTAAAAGAAATTCGGTTCCTACCCTTGCTATCCCAGGTAAGCTTTAAATTATTAAAAATGTAAACTTAATACTTAACCTGTTTAAAAACAGTCTATACACATACAGTAAGGAACTGTGCATGCACAAATGTGAGTAGGTACTAGGTACCTAATCCATAATAGTCCATAATAAATTGACAGACCGTTAAATATGGTGAAATAACACAAATATATGTTAGAAAATACGTTTTTTGGTACTGGTATTTCATATTGCTTTACATTAACTTGTTGCAATATTTAATCGGTCGAACTATTATAGGTCTGGGCTCGTAGGTATATAGGTATGTACGGTGCTTATACTATAGCAGATGCCCATATCGTTCCATCAAAATTAAACAAAATGAAAGCAAAAAACTGTACCCAAGTATTCAGTCATACTGTAGGATCATTGATGAAACGTATTGCACAATGGGGTAAGTTTTGAACAAATAATATTTTGAAGTGTTTAGGCCTATAACATGTATTGTTAATTTCAGATATTAAGGATAATTATAATTTACCGGTTGAAGCAAAGGATTGACCTGCCTACACTACACAGGTTTCAAAATAAAAATAAAATCCTTTAAATATGAGTTATAAGTATGGCCCATGTTCAACCTTTACGCAGAAATACCATTACTACTTTTTTTCTCTTATAGAGGATATAAAGTGTAATACCTAATCTTGTTAGGCGTATACTTTCTTATTATATTTTAAGTATAAATTCCTATATTATGATTTGTTATTTAATAGTATAAGCGATCTCATAAACATGTAGTACCTACCTAAGTAGTAAACTATATTATGTATAATATATATTATATGTATATTACATATCACAACTTTTAACAACATTTTTAATGGACTAACGGCACTAGTTCTGCTGCTATAAAAAAATTATATTTTGTTAAATAAAATACCTAATACGTCTGTTTTATTTTATTTGGGTTGATGAATAACAATTTACTAAAATTGTGTTGGGTTGGATATTTATTTAATTTTGTATTTATTTTTAGTTCTGTTTGGGAGAAAATATGGTAAATATGTCAATTATTAGCTTCTCCACCTCCGTTGAGATTGGTTTTACATGTCAGAAATATTCACTACTGAAATTGAAATATTTTGACATTTTTAAATTAAAATACATATCGAGATCACAGAATACCCTACCCATACAGAAGCGACAGAGCGTGTCGGCACCTTTGATCTTGGGGAACATATTTTTTGACAGTTCTGCCAGTTATTAGTACACTGAGAGAAAAAGTTGTTTTTTGTACACTAATCAAAATGTTCAATTAATAAGTGAATTGTAACATGAAGTAAAAACTCTATCGTCTATATCAAGTTTTGTTTAGAATACACTTAGGCTTAATTATTTTAGGGAAAGACAGCAATAGAGTAATTAGGTACTTTCAGGTATTTTATTTGTATAAATATTTTGCTTCATATCAGTTAATATTTAGGAACATAATTAATTTAGGATTAATAAAGCAAATTAATATTACTACATGTAAAAGTAAAGAATAATTTGTAAATGTAAATTATGACATTTTTGAGGGTATTCTGTGTAAATATACATTTACCAAAAATATATAATCTATATGCTTCCATTGCTGGTTGTACTCGCCAATGGCACAGTCCCTGTATCCACAGGTATTTCTAAACTGTTGCTTGGACCTTAAAATTAAAAATAAATAAAGAATAATAGGTTACCCGCTTTCGATAATATTTTGAGCAGTATAAATGGCTAACGTCAATAATAATAGTAAATTTGATGTAGACACAAAGATAAGCAAAAAAATTAAAAAACATCTATACGTAGTACATATAATATGTCTATATCTCAAAAACCGAAGCATTCATAATTTTTGTTTTATGAAAACCAATTCTACTTAAAAATGTGTTTTAGAAAAGTATTTGTCGAAACCTAAATACCTATTGATATTAAATTAAAAATTCAAACATTTTGATACATAACGCATATCTACATAAGTAGGAAATTATTTTGTTTAAACGTATTGTACACATGTAGATGTTGGGACATGCTTGCTCAAATATACGTTTACGAGTTGCACCTCTAGAATATATTTCTCTTCGAAGTGTTCCTCGCACAAATGATAATTTGTATGTAATTCGTCTGGATTTATATTACATAAATCATCCCTATTACACGCTTTAATCCAAACAGCAGCCCTAAAAATATAAATTTCTTATAATTCATATATTCTTATAGGGAAATATATTTTTGTAGTCTCCAACTTTACTTACTTTTGGGGATCCATTGGAAACGAAAAAAAAAACCTGTATTTCCATCACTTTGGGAAAAGCATGGACGATAGGCACACCTATTTCTTTTAGCTTTCTTGGCAGAATCCATTCTCATTAATAAGTTTTGTTGGATGTTGGATGTAGATACCTAATCGCGATCGTAAAAACGTCTCAATACTTTCACCGGCACTGGCTAAGTGGTTATAATATAAATAGTAGTGACTAATCTGAGTAATCACATAAACACAATCAGTAATATCACAAAAACTGTACTATATTTGAAAATAGTTCAAAATCAACACAAAAAATAAAATTTAAAAGAACTTATTTTTTGACAGACATTTAGACGTCAACTGAAGATAAAATTACAGTGACGTTACTGCCATTTATTAAATGGCCGCCACAGGTCCCGAGGTCAAATATTCCGGTCCCTCGAAATCGGCTAGCTGTCGCTTCTGTATGGGTAGGTATTCTGTGATCGAGATCGTAGGATGAAATATAGTGAAAATTTATGAGTTAATAACTACTAAACCATAGAAGATTGGGACTCATGACAGCAGTTTGTTTGTGCCAGAATACTACAAGTAATGCCTTCTGTGTCACTAAAAAATCAATGTCATTGGAGCGGAGAGGGTAATTTAGCTTCCAAATGGAGATACAAAATTAAATTTATAATTTATACCTAACAATAGGTGTTTTGAATGAAAACGGCAAAAACACTATACGAGTAGGTAAAGAAGGTAACTACAAATTACGGGCACCCCTTGTGCCGATAAAAAAGTTTTCTATTTTTATTTTAGATCGCGTCCGCTGCAGTAAAGCGACAGTTAGTTTAGACGTTCTCAGACATTTAAAGTATTCAGTTTCGTATCTAAACTTGTTTCTGTAATTTGTGGAATTGAATGTTATAAAGTTAAGATCGATGAGTTGTAGAGTATTAATAAACGTGTTTAAATTGGACAAGTGATTTATTTGAGAGAAATACGTAACATTTTGGTGACAGCGGTGGGACATCGAGGAATTTGAAGAGGAAAATTGTATATGGTGAATACGAGGTCAACAAGATACGACGAAGAAACGACAATCATGGATGTGAGTGAAATAATAAAATTTTTGCAACAAGGAGAGGAAAAGCGACTGCAAGAAGACGAAAAGCGACGAGAGGAGGACGAACGACGACGACAGGAGGACCGTGAAGAGACAGAAAGGCGAGAGGAAAAGCGGCGACAGGAGGGCGAACGACGACGACAAGAGGACCGTGAGGAGACAGAACGACGACGACAAAAGGACCGTGAGGAGGCAGAACGACGACTACACGAGGACCGAGACGAGGCGAAGAGGCGTCATCAGGAAATTTGCGAGTCCCAACAAGTAATAAACACCAGGTTGAATGAATTTTCTGGGAGGATTGATGGCGTGGAACAGCAAATTGACCAGGTAGGCATAAAAGTTAATAGAATCGAGAATGAATTTCAGAAGAATAAAGAAGTAATCAAGAGAAAATTAGAAGACACCAGAAGGCAAGTACAAAAAAGAAATACTGGAAAAAGATAAATGGTCTGAAGCACCAATTACAACGTACTTCAATAGTCGATTCAGGAAATTGTTCGACCTCACCACCTACTCCGTTACAACACTCAAGCCTTATGCATGCTGAAAGGTCAGTACACAAAATTCTTAAGCCTCCCACATACGATGGAGAGTCATCATGGTCCATGTACCGCAGACAAATTGAGGCTGCTGCAAAGGCGAACGGATGGACTTCACAAGAAATGGCTACTTCGCTTGTCATGTGTCTCAGAGGTCAAGCTTTAGAAATTTTACACAGCATCCCGGAAGAGCAGCAAAATGACTACGACAGGATTATAGGCGCATTAGAAATAAGGTATGGACACAAATATCTCCGCCAAATTTACCAGTCCCAAATCAAAAGTAGACAGCAAAGAAGCAATGAGTCCTTTCAAGAATACGAAGCTGACGTCGAACGACTTGTCCATTTGGCATACCCTCAAGCACCTAAAGAATTTCTCGAACAAATTGGCATCCAGACTTTTATTGATGGACTAGTAGACACCGAAATGCAGCAAGCTTTGAGGCTTGGCAGACACACCACGGTTAGTAATGCACTCGTAGCTGCTTTGGAATTTAAAGCAGCTAAAGAAGCATCGAGGAGCTACAAATCCAGAGTAAGGCAAGTTAAATTCGATGAATGCCAATCACTTCAGGAAACCATGGAGAAAATAATGAGAGAATTAAACGAAATCAAACAGTCGAACTCACCACAAAAGCGTTTTTGCAGAGCTAGGTCAAGGTCCCAGTCAAGAACGAACTCACCAGATCAACAGCCAGATTCGAAATCAAGATCTAGAAGTCCAGACAAAAGAAACTGGAGAGAAGAAAATGAGACGACATCGAAGACTTCACAGCACAGGACTAGTCGTTCCCCAACCCCGGACCGATGACCTCGTTCCAGATCACCAGCTAGAAATTCGTAAAACGACAATTAGTCGATGATAGGGGGCGCGTATCGACTACTTATACTCAATGCCCCAACATTTCTGTCTCAAAAATAAGTAGCGACGAACGAAGCCTGGTAGTCCATGGATACTTGGACGATAAATGGTGTTCTTTCATCATTGACACTGGTGCTACAAGAACTATTTTGCGGCCTAACATTCTGCCAAAACCGCCAAAGGAATTATCTAAACATGTGAAATTGGAAACAGCTACTGGAGAACTGATTCCTGTACATGGTGAACTAAACGTAAAAATTCAACTGGGTTCGAAAATCATGTATCACCGAGTTTTAACAGCTGATATCAGAGATGATTGCATATTAGGACTAGATATATTGAGTAAACATGGTTTTGTAGTGGACATTAAAAACCGAATTATACAAATTCAAAATGAAGAGATAGTGATGGCCCCCAAGCTTCAAGACTACAATCAATCAAGAAGGATAATCGTTGAAGAGAACATTCAAATTCCCCAAGCATCGGAGAACATCATCATTGCAAAATTGGATGGAAATGGTGAAGGTCTGAATACTGGAATAGTCGAGGCGAGCGAAAGGAACGATGGCTTATTGGTTGCAAGAAGCCTTGTAAAAATGAATAACCAAATTCCAGTAAAAATTGCCAACATATCGGACAAGAAGATTATCCTTAAGAAGAGTGAAATATTAGGAGTGTTGTGAGCCAGTCGAGAGAGTAGTTAAATACGAGGAAATCAACCGAGCTCAGTTAAATCAAGCAAAGGTACGTGATCCGACTATTGCAGAATCCTTGCTCAAGAATGCTGCCCATCTGGAACCGGAAGAAGTTAGAAAAGCTAGACAGTTTCTCGAGGAATATCAAGATATTTTTGCCAGTGGAAACATCACCGGCAGAACAAGTCTGGTTCAACATCGTATAGACACCGGCAATAATCCACCGATAAAGCAAACTCCAAGAAGACTACCATTCGCTAAACAGAATGAAGTTACCGGAATGATCGATAAGATGCTGAAAGAAGGTGTCATCGAGGAATCATCGAGCCCATGGTATTCACCCGTTGTTTTAGTTACGAAGAAAGATGGCACAACAAGATTCGGTGTGGACTATCGGAAGCTGAACAATGTGACTAGGAAAGACAGTTATCCTCTACCTCGAATCGACGACACCCTGAACACACTTTCAGAGTCAAAATGGTTTTCAACGTTGGACTTGAAGAGTGGCTATTGGCAAGTTGAACTTCATCCTGATGATAAAGAGAAAACAGCATTCTCTGCTGGTACCGGACTGTATCAGTTTAAAATTATGCCATTTGGTCTTTGCAATGCACCGGCCACTTTTGAGAGACTGATGGAGTTAGTACTCGTAGAGGAATGACGTGGAAATACCTTGATGACGTCATTGTAATGGGGAAATCATTTGAAGAACGTCTTAAAAACTTGGAGGATATCTTCAGAAGAAATGCCAGATTACAGCTAAATCCGAAGAAATGTTCCCTATTTCAAAAACAAGTAGAATTTCTATGACACATAGTATCCGCCGAAGGAGTTCAAACCGACCCAAGGAAGATTTCTGCAATCAAAGAATGGCCCCGACCAAGAGATAAACATCAAGTAAGAAGTTTTCTTGGACTGTGTACCTACTATAGGAAATTTGTAAAAGACTTTGGAAAAATTGCTAAGCCACTACATCGGCTCACAGAAAATAATGTTACTTTCGATTGGACTCCAGACTGCCAGCAAGCTTTCACGGAACTGAAGAAGCGCCTAACTACAGCGCCTACCTACATAACATTCTGGCATACCCTAAACAAGATGGAATGTTTATTTTGGATTGCGATGCCTCCTAACATGGAATTGGATCAGTCTTATCCCAGGTTCAAGACGAAGAAGAAAAAGTTATCGCATATTTCAGCAAGACACTAGGCAAAGCGGAAAGAAATTACTGTGTTACAAGGAAAGAATTACTGGCCATCATCAAATCGTTGGAGCATTTTCACAGTTACCTTTATGGAAGACACTTTTTAATTAGGACGCCCTGCAGTGGATTATGAATTTTAAGAACCCAGAAGGACAAGTTGCTAGATGGATGGAGAGACTACAACAGTATAATTTCAAAATAATGCACCGGAGTCGTAAAACACATGGTAATGCAGACACATTATCGAGAAGATCGTGTTTAGAACAGAAATGTCGCTACTGCCAGAAGATTGAGACGAAATAATCTTCATACGAGGCCTGTAATGAACTGTTAATGGCAACAACAATACAGGTTGAAGATGAATGGTCCTCAGGGAATTAAAGAAGAGCCAGAAGAAAGACAGTAACCTGAAATTAATCCGGAACTGGCTAAATAATGGAGTTCGACCAACTTTCGTCATATCGAAGTTCCCCCCAGCATGAATCAACCACCTACACTCCATCTATGCTGACCTCTGGAAGAGAGATGAAGTTGCCTACTGACCTCATGCTTGGCCGTCCACTAGAAGAAACCGAAGAGCGATCTTTGCCAGAATTTGTGGAGAACTTGCGAGAGAGAATGGACCGGATCCACCGATTTGCCAGGGGAGAAGCTGAAAATTCACAGCGACAAAATGAAGCAGCGTCTCGACACTACATCAACAGAGACTGCCTTTAAGCCTGGTGACGCAGTATGGTTGTACGCCCCAAAAAGGACGAAAGGAAAAAGTCCAAAGCTTCAGAGCAACTGGGAAGGCCCGTACACCATAATAAAGAAAATCAACGACCTGGTCTACCGCATCCAGCTGTCTCCAAGAAGCAAGCCGAAGGTGGTCCATCTGGAAAGGCTCGCGAAGTACACAGGACATAACCCACCCAATTGGTTCGTCGTCGCGGATCCACCGCCTAGGACTGAAGACAGTGTTATTCGGGACGAATAATCTTAAAGAGGGGAGCAATGTGACATTTGTAAAAGTGACATTTGTGACAGCTGATATTTATTAAGTTTTATAGTTTACATATTTAGTCCATTTAGTTTATACACTAGCTGTTAGTAAAGAATTGTATGGAATGACATATTAAATATTCTAGATGTCAAACGAATTTTCTAGAACATGTAAAATTTATAAATATTGGTGTTTGCTAGGTTAGAGTTGTGATTTGAATGTTATAAAGTTAAGATCGACGAGTTGTAGAGTATTAATAAATGTGTTTGAATTGGAGAAGTGATTCATTTGAGAGAAATACGTAACAATATAAATAATGACAAGATAGTTAAAATAAAATAGTGACTTAGGAAAAATAATATAACAACCACGTTATGATTGTAATAAATAAATGCGATTAACATAATCATCCACATAAATTGCACTAATTTTAAGAAAACTGTGGTGTGTCCACTAGTAACAGGCATAATTTTACCACTGGAGGTTTAAATAAACAATAAGAGTACTAACTGTGAGAACCCGTACCATCACGGCCTGGGTGAATATCTAGAACTCGTCCGAATTACAAAGGAGGATAAGGTATCATTTCTTATTAATACAGTGTCCCAGGTGTTACATTTACAGACGGATCAGTCCATTTACTAGGCTAGTGCAGAGTATGTAAATATTCTCTGCTCCAGCGCAACCAAAAATCTTGATGTAGGTTTCCGCTGAATCAGTTGCCAACGCGACAAACAGCTAAATTTTAAATGAGAGATATCGTCTTTTGGTGAAGATTTTAGGGGTTCTGACCTGTGGGAGTTTGTGAAGAAACCGGATTATCTTATAAACAGTGTAGGAATTGCATGTTTTGGAGCATATCCAAAAGTGCGGTGAATATATTGTTTATGAGTATGTTTCACCAACAACTGGATAAATCTCTGTATACTTGGCAATATCAGAAAATGTCGCTTATAGTTCGCCAAATTTGAGAGAGATATCATATACTTTTTATGCATTATCATAACATGAACGATAATACTGTATAGTAATAATATTTTTTTAGGTATTTTCTTTCTTACTTTTATATGGATCTGCGATTTTGGACATATTAACATGTATACACCGTATACGTAATTTTATTTAGTCGTAAGTAAATTACAGAAAAAATGTCATAAATGTGTAATTCTTAAGCGTTAATACAATAATTTAAGTTAGAAGATTAAAACGCTATGGATCAGAGTTCGGTCAGAATACAGCTCGGAATCTGGTCCAGGTTCTGGGATTGGTTCAGGTTCTGGACCTGGTGGTTCAGGTTCTGGACCTGGTGGTTCAGGTTCTGGAGGTTCCGGACCTGGTGGTTCAGGTTCTGGAGGTTCCGGACCTGGTGGTTCAGGTTCTGGAGGTTCCGGACCTGGTGGTTCAGGTTCTGGAGGTTCCGGACCTGGTGGTTCAGGTTCTGGAGGTTCAGGTTCACGTTCAGGTACTTCCACTATCCATTCCGTTACATGACCTACATCAGCATACACTCCAGGATAGCCGGGGGTTCCGCATATTTCGAAACCCCCCCGATATGAGACCAGCAAGGTGCTCTTGAATAACAACCGGACCACCAGAATCACCTAAGCAAGCATCTACGTTTCCTCCACCGGCACAGAACATGCTTCTCGTGATTCTCTCTCCATAGATTCGTTCACAGTCCTCTCGTGGAATGACAGGAATTTCCGCAGCGTGAAGCATGTCTGGTGTAGGTCCCTCATTTTCGATTTGACCCCATCCACTAATGTGAGCGATGTGACCATCTTCGGGAGAGTGACCTGGTTCGGGAAGTTCGACTGGCATAGCATCTATGACTTGAACTGGCGATGCAAGGCGACATACGGCAAAATCAAAGTCGACGGTTTCGGGGTCATATTCAGGATGGAGGAACACCTCAATTATATCAACTATCTCACCACCAATAGACTTGGAAGAAGAACCAGCCCGAACGGAAAGGCCTTCTAGTAATCCGTGATCAACGCAGTGAGCAACAGTAAGTGCCCATTCTGGTTGTATCAAGACGGCCCCACAATAATGCTGATAATGAAGTAACAGAGCTAGCGTCCAGGGATACTCGCTTATGTCAGCTTCCCTTCCGCCGACAATTCTGCCACCGGGTGCAGAATATTCCCTTGGTAGTCCTGAATAAAATAAAAGACCGTATTATTTGCAGAATGGTTCTAGTTTTTGTTTCTGTTGCTTACATATGTCTAGATACAAGTACAATTATAATAAACAAATGTAACATAGTATTATTGAATTTTCTCGTATTTGAATCCTAAATTTATTGAATACAAAGTTATCATTAACGAAATAATACAAATAGAAAAAATACAAACATTCATTATATAGAAGTAAAACTACCCACAGACAAAAAATCACTTTATCTATCCATTTTTTGTTTTCAAAATTTAGAGCTTGAGTATCGCATAGGATCCCCACATGCAAGAAAAATCTACCTAAACCTAAATCGCAAATTAACTTCGACACGTAGAACGTTTCTAAAATTATGAGTGATCCATATTACCTTCACGAAATATATTAAGCAATATATACACTACTTGCAAAATATTATTTAACTTCACTACAATTTATGTTGTAGTGAAGTATGTGTTCCGTGTGTGTTAAGCCGACATCGGCTAGTTATGAAAAAGGACAAACAGTGACAAAAAGTGAGACGACAGATAAGAAGCAGTAGTGAGGGAATAAGACCGGCCCACTCACCATCTGCGCTAGTCGATAGAACGAGAACTGTAGAATTGATCCTTTTTCGCAACTGGCCGACGTCGGTTTTACACATACTATTAAGAATGCCGTTATGAATCACATTTAATTCTAGAAAAAATATATTATTGTATGTGTATATATTTTGTTGTATATAGCCAAATAGTAATTAACGTAAAAGTTAATTGCGCCATGTGTATATCACATTTTTTTCATTACTATGTCACAAGTTTTTACTCTGATAACAAATCAAATATCAATTTGTAATTTTTAAATAAAGAATTCGAAATTGAAAAATAGACGGGGTATATTATAAGCACCTCATTTTGCTGAAATAAATATTTTCAACTGTAAAGCTCCTGCATCTAATCTTAATGTACTTACCCAAAGCAGCTCCGAGAGCCACCAATAGAACTACTAGCTTTAACATTCTAACTGTTGTTCTGATTCTAGAGATTGGGTGGCTTTATTTTATATTAAAAATTATCTCATTCATATGCATACTTCTCACCGTGCAAATATTTTATCATTTTCCCCTACCTTAGAGAGGAAAAAATTCCTAGAGATTACATTCTTCAATTAAGTAACTTATTTTAGAAAGAATTTTTGCAACATTTTTATCAGGATATTTTCGTGCTCTTGAAAGAGTGTCAAAATGTGTTCATAATGTTATCTACTAGCAATCTACATATTATAGGTAGTCAAGTGGTTTAAGACCACTCTCTGCAATTGATAAGGTAAGATCTATAAGATCTCCGTAATGGATAAGGTAATTAATAGCGCGCATAACTAATACAAACAGTAAGGGGTGTCGTTTGAATTTGAGGGTAAAACTATGGCCAAGTTCGCCGACTGCACGATATTTTTATCCATGGCGTGTTGTGAATGATAATATATGCTTAATGCCCCCAACACGTTCTAGATAATTATTTCGGTTTAAATTTCAGACATTAAAGTTTTCCTTAAAGTAGTTGGATTATTGTTTACAATATGGTAGATACACAATTCTGCAGTTCCTAACAATTTAAATTAAACATTGACTTGTTTCCGGATTTTGCATGAAAACATGGCTGAAAATTAATTTATGCGTTAGGGTAAACGTGGGATAGTTACCCCACTTTTTCAAATGGGCGATTTACATACGGAAGATGAGCATTTAATAATCTGAAACTTTTGTGAAGATTATTGTAATTATCAATTAAGACAATAATCAATATAATTTAATACTTTTAGATATTTACTTATTTATAAACGAAATAAAAACACCTTATAAATGAGGATATATGCCTACTGTGTGGGTTAGATGCCTCAGTGATATTTTGACCTGTGGGATAGTTGCCCTGAGGAATTAATGAAAAAATACTTTGATTTTCTTAACTTAAATCAACGTTAGCGTCAGCTTGACGAACGCTAAGTTCTGGATGACGTTCCATAAAAGACTTCCAATGACGTCCTGCTTGCGAGTTTCTTTTTGTCAAAGTTATGTTCAATACCAAGTTTTTCAGTGAATTCAAACGCTGATCTTCGTATCATATCTCGTGAAATCCTGCTGCCTCTAATTTTTGAACGTGCGCGACGAGCCGTTTTTCATTATTGATGTCCAAAACGGGGCGTTTCCCTAAAAAAAAATTAATGCCTCTAAGGGCATCTATACTCACAAAAACTGGGGCATCTATCCTTTTGCATGGGATAGACGCCCTCCAATTTAACAAATAAATTGTTTTAAAGAGTGCTAAAATAACATTTAAATATTTCTAATTAATACATATATTGATTATAAATACAAAAAATATAAACACTTACTTTATAACATTAAAAGTTCCGGGCGAGTAAAGATTATACGTAATAACCTAAATTCACAAATCTGTCGACGCGTAAAATTGTTTTCGTTGCACAGCCCACGACTCATCTGTTCAAGCAAAGTGCATGTTTTTGACTGACAGTCGGGAGGGGACAGTCGGGAGCTTACATTTAAACAAAACAGGGTGGGTGTGTTGTCCATACAGATCATTAAGTGAACACTTGCGCATCTCTCCCCCTACGGCATCTATCCCACGTTTACCCTACGTTATGTAAGCACTATATTAAACAATTGACAAGAAATTTTATCAGCTCAACAAGGCATTGAATATCTGACTTCTTAAAAACTAGACTGGTTGGTAGAGGCGGCTTCTCTTACGAATGCCCCATTGAACGAAGTTGAGGATTCACAATGATGTGAGGAGTCTATTGCGAACAGTCCTGTTCTTTGCCTATGGACTTTTGGCATCTACAGTTCACTAAAATTTGTATTTGTATAAACTGCCGATTAGGACTATCAGACACTGACACTTGTGAAATCTCACATCCTGGTGGGCAATGTTGCTTAAACGCCGATCCCACATCTACAAGATTTTCATAATTTTCTCGGTATATGTTATTCACACGCCGGTATTCTACTATCCATCGGTGTAGATTTCTGCCTGTTTGCGTAACTACATATGTATGTATGTATGTAATAGTCTCTTAGAGCATATCCCTGCCCCAAATGGTTTTCAAGAATACGACGGGCCAAATTCATCTCAACTGCGTCTACATACATTCTCGGTACACTGCAGGTAGTCCACGGCAGCAAGGCCATTGTAAAGGCACATGATACGATCAACTTACTAATCGAAAACATTTTTGTTAGAATATGCACGGCAAAGAAATCGCAAACCTGACTGAATATCACATGCAAGATAACCCGTTTAAAACGACAAGACCTTCAGGGTCAAACCGCCAAAAATCATAACAACAAAACTGTGTTTTATTTTTATTATAATTTACTTTAGAAATTTCTACCAGCTGTGTCTGGTATTTTCAATAAGCCTACGATACTTGCGTAAGGTGCAAGATCTGTGAATTTTTCTTGAGTTATTGGACAAACAATTGGATATAGGGTTTTCACTAATCCAATTTAAATATTGGATTAATTTAGGTACACATTTTTTTTAACTTTAAATTGTATATTGTTGCGGCTGAGCGGATACCATAACTTCACGTATAGTTGAAAAATGCTTCAGTTTATTTATTTTTGAGAGAGCACATTACAGCGTGACAGACGCCTTTCTCTTGCCTTACTTACATAGCGCCAACTCTCATGACTTACAAAACCGACATTGCGCCAAATTCAAATTTGACAACTACCACATGAACAATTCGTCATAGTACATAAAAAAATAATGTTTCCATTTTTACAAGTAGTGTCAACGCATCAGTTTATTTTCGTTTGGTCGTCAATATTATTCAACATTGACGGAGTGAAAATAATTTTATTATATCTAATACTAAATAAAGCAGGTCCTTCAGTAGATTTGTTATATTAATTTTATTGATATTAATACCGTTACCGGCTATACTGTGATATTAAAATAGTTTTACAAAGTATGTAAACGTTTACTTAATCAGAACATTTATTACGCTAAACTATGCAAACAGTTAGCCTATAAATAAACCACTTTTCATTTTATACACTTATCATTTCGTGTATAGATAAAATAGTTTCTCTTGTCTATCGGCATATTTGACGCACGCAACTATTCCGGTTAATGTTACAAATTTGGAATAAAGTCCTGTCCATTCGCTTATCCTTCACATACTGTTCTTTATGCCGCTTTTTGATGTTTCCGAGGGATTTTTTTCATCTACTGTAAGTTTGAGATCTACTATAAAATAAATATACCTATTTGATTTTACAAATAGTCCACGTCAGCCAATTCCAAACGCCGCACTTCACCATAGCTAATTCCAACGGAGATTCGTCTTAAACATCCAAATGAACAATTTGCAACCATTTCATCTGATAAGGGAAGAAAAGGAAAAACGGTAGATTAACACATATGCGAAATGTAGTCAATTTCATGATTTGAGGCGGTATAAGAAGTTATATACAGTACCATCCATAAAGTTTGCACCATATGGGAAAAAGTTTATATGACCTTTTCACAATATTGATCATTTAGAAGAAATTATTCGTCAGTTCGTGGACGGAGTTTCCACACAGTTTCTTGTTAACGTCGGGAAAGTAATATTCAGAACAACTATTTTATGCTCTTCTTTATCCAAAACGAAGGAAAGCACACAGAGACGTAGAATAAACATCAGACAATCAACACAATCAACTATTTTATGTTATTTGTCTAAAACGAAGGAAGACACACGGAGACGTAGAATAAACATCACTGAAGAAGAGTTGCTTTAAAATTGACGTCATTCGAGGTTCCTTTCATAATATTTCAATTTGTGTAAAATACTAATGTCTGTTTCCTTGCTACTATTACTGTTTCTTCTATTTCTACACGTAGGGTTTTCAGAACACTAATAGTTAACGTAATTTTAGTTTTCTTTCTCTATTTTCTATTTGTTTCATTTGATGTGTATTTGTAAGTTTTGCAACAATAAAAGTTTTGCTCTTCATTGATATCCCGCTGTCGTATTGGTTTGTAATATTAAAATTATTTTCACTTTATAGTAGTTCTTTAACATTTATTAAAAATGTTATTCTAACCGTGCTTTCTAACTTTTTGCATTATTCTTGAATAAAAGTTTGCACCAAAAATTCGTTTATTTCTTTCTGACCTTTCTATAATTCAGTTACTCGTTGCCCATTTACAGTGTTTTGAACAATGACAATATTTTTCTTGGAGAAGAGGCTCCAGAAAATACAATTTTAATGATGAGCGATTTCATTCGAATTGTGGTATGAGGGTGAGTTGAAAAAATGTCAGGAACCGCTTTTTTCACCATACTGCACTGAAAGTTCATATTGGGGCTAACCTTTTACAACGGAACAACTTATTTTCATAATATTTTTCTCTAGGGTTGAAAATAAAGGGGTAAAGTAAAGAGGTAAAGGGACCCAAGAGTAAATAAAATTTACTCTTGGGTCGATTTCAAATTTTCGTATGCTACTCGTATATTATGAACTTTTTACCACGTTTGATGGACGCTATTTTAGTTTAAAGGCATGCCCAAACAACTGACCATCAAAAAGAATTTCTGAAATGCAAACACACAATTTTTGCCAATATGGTGCAAATTTATGGATGGCACTGTATACATATATGTAAATGTAAAAACTGAAAATAATGCGGATTTTTTTTTGTGTTGGAGAGTATCTTACACCCTCTATTACGAATGAATGGTACTTTGATTTTCCCGAACATATCAAAGTGGGAGTTGAAGACATCTCATCCTGATAGTTAGTGTTAGGGGCTCCTTACATGGTCGGAAAATCGTTTAGCCACTTGAAACTTCGACGTTGACTTCTTCAGTAATATCTTAACACACTAGTCATAGTGACTATGATCCAAAAAAAGTTCAAAAACGACCATTTTGTCCCCAGTTTTGACTTTCTGTCCCCAGTTTTGAACCACTGTGCGTTGGTGCAAACGTATTTTTGACGGACAGGCTGAGAGGTGTTGGAAACGGTACTGCCAGTGGGAACATCGTTACGTTTTAGTTCTATATTTTATACGTACATACGAGTTTTGCGTCAATATTTGAATATGACTGAAGAGAAGTTAATTGAACTGGGATGGAAAAACACAGCCCCCTATGATTTTGAATAAACTGGACTATAAAGTATACATTGAGTATAGCACGTGAACAGCCCACAGAATTTGACTAGGATTATCAATGGTTTTAGCATTACGTAGCGATTACTTAGTAACCTTGTACAGTTAGTGTATGTTTTATAGACATCATACTGTTCGAGTGTTATCGTAGAGTAGATCGTTGTATCATGACAGTTGTAAAAGGTGTTTTATTGCAAAAAAAGTCCTTACAAGCATATATAGTAGAATGTGAAATATAGAATTTATATTTTGACATGCGGAAATACTGAAAAACTGTTATTCATCGCTCGCAATTTGTTTTTCTTTAACATAGTGTGCTCCAAAATTCGCCTTTTTTGAAGCTAGCTTCTTCATCTAATAAAGTAGTGCCTGGGCTTCAGTTTTCGTCAAACCACATTCTATTAATGCAACGTACAAGATTTTGAAAATGAACAACATCGCGAAGATCTTGAACGAGGCTCCAGGTGACGTTTTTATTAATGTGTAAGTGTAAGATAGTTCCTTGCAGTTCAATTTATCTTTCTGTGCTGGTTGCAGATATTTTTAAGTATATTATAAACACGTTTGAACTACACAATACTAACTTACTAACTTACATTGGACAAATGTCAAACCCTTTGTAAAATGCAATTAAAAGTTACGTTAATAACATTAAAGTCACACATCTATAGTTTTTTTATTTTATTGACAACTTAAATAGGACAATAAAACAAGTTCAATTTTCTTCCCTGGTAACAGTTGCAATCTATTCATAAACATATAAAGAGGTAAAACATTTTTGAGTTGTGATATATCGTGCATATCTTTATAGTGTTAAAAATTAACCCACAAAAACGTTGTGACTCAAAAGTATATAGGGACAACAAATCACCTGTACAACAAACTCGTTTAACTATGTAAAAGTTTTAACATAATTATGGGACGTCCTGTATATTTTATTTCTACTGCCTGTGTTTTGAGGATTATAAATGCAATTTAGAATGTAAGTAGGTACATAATTACGTAAGTAGACACAATACTTTTTAGCCGATCTAAATTATGTTTTAACTATTTTTTCACTGCTTATGACATTTTTTATTGCTAGGCTGGTATCGGGTAGAAAAAAATTACATACCAGTGCCAAGAATTTGGAGGGAAACTAAAGATGCTAAATTCTAATTTGTTATTTTCCTATTATATTTCTAATTTGCTGATTATATTATGTTCTGTTACAATAGTAGTCTTTTTTACTAATTTTTGTAAATGAAAGTGATTTAAATCCTAAACAAAAATGTTGTTTTATTTTTACATGGAACGAATAATGTTCTGATAATAAGAACATTTTCTTAAAATCCATAATTCCATTCTTACTGCTACAAAATCAAACTTTTTCTAGAAAAACTATTTTTTTTTAATTAGTAATGTGGAAAAACATAATAATCAGATATGCAGAACACAAACTCCAATCTCGTGTTGACTAGTTAGTCCAGTAAATAAGCCGGAAAATACTGTAAAATCTGGAAAAGTTGATAAGCAGCTCCGATTTCAAAAATTTTTGTTTGTACGTGTTCTTTAGACCCTCAGGAACATTCATCACTACTAACATCTGCCTTGCTATGAAAAATGAAAACATTATGGTAGTTTTCCCACCCCAAAGCTTCCCCAATAAACAGACCTAAAACGCGAATTAACCTCATCGCATAGAACGGATCTAAAATTATGAGCAGTATATATATTAGGGTGGTCCTTATTTTGGAAAAGTCCCGATTTTTTTTTAATGCTCCCACAAAATCGGAAGTGGAAAAAGTCGAAAAAAAAAAATAATAACCCGTGCCCCACGCAGGTTGAATTTTAAATGGGATTTAACATTGGTTTTCCGGTTTTTTAGGTTAAGGGGGTAACACCACTTTAGAGACCGAAAAAAAAGGCCTAACTTTAAGAATATATTTTGGGAGAATGGGAAAAGGAAGAGTATTTCTTTTTAGAGGGCTTATTAAACATGTATTGAAGTATAAAAAAAAGTTTTTATTGTTATTTTAATTAAGATTAAATTAATCTTATTTGATATAAACATTAATAAACAATGTACATATCTTGTGTTCTCAATTTACATATGTATGTACGTATGTATGTGCAAACACGCACTTTTTAAAGTTCTTAGAAACCCGTCAAAACTACATTAATCAAATGTTCGCCTTTAGATAACGTGCCGATACATCGACTTTCCTAATTTGTCATGGTTACGCATAAATAAATCAACGCGATATAGAATATTTCGTAACAGCCGCTAAGGGTGCTGCTAATCAGCAAATCTCCAGCGTTTCGTACCTCGCTATTCAATGGCAGGGACCCCAGGGTTGATGCCGTTGACGAAACGCTTTTCGAACTCCTCGGCTGCTCGGACACCGCTACCTCCATTAGTTCTCCGGGAAATCCTCGGCCTCTGCCTATTCCTCGTCGAAGTCACCAGTGTAAACCTGGCAACCACTTTAACGGTGACCGACTTATCTTTTTTTCATTCTGTTGTACCTGATTTGTACCCGTTTGTACCGCATTTAATTTCGTTTGTTCCTTAAAGGGGCGGAAATGGCAGGGGGGGGGGGGGTGACAAAATGACGGTTCACGAAATAGCAGTTCTTCATTATGCATTCGATTGTACCCTGTTTGTACCCGTTTGTACCGCTTTTTATTTGGTCTGAAACTTAATGGGGCGGAAATGGCAAGGAAATGGAAAAATTGCTAGCAACTCATTTCATATATAATTTTTTTAAGTCGATTGTACCCGGTTTGTACCCGTTTGTACCGCATTTTAATTGGTTTGTACCTTCAGAGAGCGCAAATAGCGCACAGATGAAAATTTCAAACTACGTAACTTAGCCGCCTATCGTCGAGTGTTCCGTTTGTATTTCTTCAAAATCGTTTGCACCGTCTTGGAAACGATAATACGCCAGCGTCTGAATAAGTATTTCGTGTATATCTCCTTAAAATCGTTTGTACCTCTACGAAACCGTTTGTACCGCCTTTGAAACGAATAATAGGAAGGCGTGCTATCGTTTCCAAGGCGGTACAAAAGATTTCGTAGGGTTACAAACGATTTTAAGTAGGTACAAACCAAACCATCAAAAATAGGTAGGCGTGATATCGTTTACAAGGCGGTACAAATGATTTCGTAGGGGGACAAACGATTTTAAGTAGGTACAAACGAAGTAATCAATCTTACGAAGGGGTACTATTGTTTTCAAGTCGGTACAAACGATTTCGTAGAGATACCATCGCTTTTAAGAGGGTACAAACTAAATAAGCAATCTTTCGAAGGGGTACTGATGTTTTCAAGTGGATACAAACGATTTCATAGAGGTACAAACGATTTTAAGGAGGTACAAACGAAACTATCAATAGTAGGAAGGCGTGCTATCGTTTTCAAGGCAGTACTTTAGCTAGCGTTTCTCATGCAGTGATGAATTTTTTAGCAACAGCTTTGACGATGAATATGGCCGTAAATTGTAAAAAGTGGACTCATGAAAACAATACTTATTCTTGTTGGAAACATTTTTATCCAACCTGTTCATAATTTGTTCATAAAAATACGAGCTGAGTTAATATCAGTTTAGAGCGATGCATTTTATTTTCGTCTAATACGCGAAGAATCGAGGAATAGCTAACATTCAATATGCTGAAGCTGGTTGTCGACTCGAAGTATGTGGGTTTCATTCAAACTCGAGCATTATATCCAATTTGGTATCGTTACTCGATGCACTATTTTTTTTTCTGCTATACATGTCGACATTCGCTAAACTGCTTTTCAATTTTACTAATTGTACTTTGAAATATCGCTGGCAAATTCGGAATTTTTTATTGAAATAGGCGAGTATCTTCGGCCTGTGATCGTGTTCTATGTTCGTAACCAACCGTCCATATAATCGTTATTTTATTCATAATATTTCAGTTAAATAAACCGTGTTTCTGAATTGCAGTTAGCAAAACTCTAACAACACTCACAACACTGACAACTGTTTAATGCCTGTCACAATAACTCAGCAAGTTGCTACGGCGTTTTCAACAACACTAACAATGCCCAACTATGAAGAATGTTGATAAATTTATGTGTGTTCTTTTTAATTGATACTGTTGAAATACGTCCTGGTGTTGTTTTTGTTTACCTTTTAATTATTTATCAGAGTCTACCGTATTAGATAATATTTTAAAATATAATTAGTCAGCTCGGCGATTAGAGGTATATTGGTATTAAAAAAGTGTATTTAATAGAATACGACTTATTGTATTTACAATAGCAAATCGTTATTCGCAAAAAAAAATAAAACCCTTAACACTTAATATAGAAACATTGATGTTATTAGATTAAATGTTATGATTTATAATTCGGAATCTGGTCCAGGTTCTAGGCCTGGATCGGGTTCGGTTCAGGTCCAGTGCTGTCCTGTCCCTGGTCCTTGCCCACTAAAATGGATTAATTACTCAACTTTACGGACATGTTGCACTTCTCATAGAGAGCAATATCATCCTTATACAGATAAGTCTCAAGCGAACAGCCGTACATGACAGACAGACCCGCGCGAGACAACGTCAAGTGTCTAACTCCATAATCGAGGAAGTCGAGTGCGTCATCTAATGTTTCTACCCCCTACGAAGATTGTAGAAATCCTTTGGATTTTCAGTTTGAACCCCCTTTAACGAGACAAGACTCAAAAAGTTCGCGAAAAGGCGCTAGTGCGCTTTCCTATTCCCCGGAAAGTGCATCCACGAACGCTTCGTGCACGTCCCCCACGAGTGGCAGTGACACTGTAATCCTTCGACGTCGAAGGAAAACATACCAAAATCGCGATAGCAACGCGGGTGCATCGTCGGACATTAGTGCAGAGCTGGAGGGAGCTCTTAAACGCGTCAAATCCTCGATCCTCGTGGACGATCATAGAAAAACCGGCGCGCAAAAAGTGCGACAAGAAGCGGCTATAAGCATCGAGCCTAGTGCCGTACATAAACCAACCGCGGTCAAGGTCACTGGCCTGAAAGTTTGTCACAACGCGAATCCGAGTACAATGTCGAGTACCCTGCCCGCCTCCCCCGCAAAGACGTACTACGCTAGGTAAGCTTCTCTGTGATCCCCCTCCGTGGTCACCCCCGGTTTACCGAATAAGAGATAAACTCAATTTGTCTCGCGAGGACAGGAAGAATCTCAATGACATGGTTCAGGAGATGAACAAGGCTTTTGCAGACGGTACAGGCAAACTACGAAAAGGTAAATTTATCCTCGACGATATTACGTATACAATACCGTCCGAATTAGAGAAAGTCGATAATCAACCTCAATATCCATACGATTTACGTCCGCGACAAGTGAGTACCGCGTCGTCCGCGAGTGCGTTCTCTGCCTCTGCTGTCTGCCCGAGACAAGTACACCCCTTAGAAAGCGTTAAAACAAGAGCGACCACTGCGTTGGCTGCGCGGGTGGCGACCCCGGCACAACAAGAGTCCCCTGTAGGAGCACAGGTGTTACAACGTACCGAACCCTCTACAAGTGCAGTACCGCTTGAGCGTGCCACGTCTCCTGCTCGAATCTCCATCCCCACGAGTGAAAAGCTCTCCGCGAATACCGTGCCTTCGACGAGTACGAGATCCCTAGTCCCACGCCGCGCGTGAGGCGTGATGCATCTCCCGTCCCGAGATGCTCCACTGAATCGTGTAGTGCGGGTTTCGTGTCGCCAAAACGGAAATCGCGACTGTCCTCGCTATTACAACCCGTCGAGAAGGAAGCGCCCCGGTTGCGTAACCGTTTCGCGCTGCTAATGGACGGGGAGGCCATGGAGACTGACCAGGAGCGAAAGTCAAGACTCCTCTCCCCATCATACTTGGAGGACGAGCGAAACGGGGCCCTGGGCAACACCAGGAATTACTTAATGAAATTCGTCGTCATGTAAGGAAAGATTTTTACATAAAATATGGAACCAACTCCACAATGATACACATAAAAGATCTTTCCAAGTACCGGAAATATCTGGAGGTTCCTAAGGCGGCCGGGGACGTGCCGTACCATACGTACACCCCCACCGAAGATAAAACCCATGCCGTGCTCCGAGAAATATACAGGGAACCCACTACTGCAGAGATCCAAGGAGGACATCGAAGATCATGGTGTCCAAGTGCGTGAGGTGGTTCCGATGAGGGGCACATACAACCCTTTATATCTCATTGTCACAGACAGCAAGACAACACTTCATGAGCTACAAACAAAAGTAAAATTTATTCAATTTAAGGTTTCATGGGAACGGAGAAAAAATACCCGCCAAATTATACAGTGTCGCCACTGTCAGCGCTGGGGGCATGCAAAGCTTAATTGTGGGCACCCCCAGGTGCGTGAAATGTGCTGGACCCCACATGACGGCCGAGTGCACACACACAAGGGAGGAAGAGGAGTTCGTCCCTACTTGTGCCAACTGTGGCGGCCCCCATACCGCCTGCAACCCCGAATGCGAGGACTACCAACGCCGCCTCTGGATGTTGCAGCAGCGGGACGAGGGAGAGCGCCGCCGGAGCAGCGCTACGTTCCAGCCCCACCACCCACCACTAATGTATGGGAAGCTAGGAGGGCAGCCCGAACGACGACAGCGTCTTCAGCACACTCCACCACCCGGGAGGCCCCGCCAGCCAACCAGACGGCCCCAGGAGCGGCGCTACTTCAACCCAGAGAGGCAACAGGACCTTTGACAGCCAAGACCGCCACAGGAAGCGCCACAGCCCGGGAAAGCGCCGCCACTAGCCGAACGTCCCACCCCACCCTCCAACAGCGTGGAGAAGTCGCTCTAGCTCCCCCCTCAAACGATGCAAGGTGTTTGGTCCGATTTTCAAGAATTACTCGCAATCACACGAGAATTAAATTCGTTAGTAAGCATGGTTGAGTTACTTAAGGCACTAAGAGCACTAGTTGACTAACCTTTGACAGAAACTAGTTGACCTTTCAACAGAAAGGGGCCCCAGACTCAATGTGAAAAGTACTCGCACTACAAACGTATGTTTCTGACATACTACCTCAGTTTCAAATTGACCCTTAAAAATTCTTCCCGGTCCCAATTGTAAACAATATGTGACAAAGCTCCGAATGTCACGTCGACGCTTGGATTTCGGTTCGACTGGTTTTGGCTAAGTCAGGCTAGTCGCGAGACGTCTGGCACTTGCATCTGGCCGGTCGGAGCGGAACCTAGGGGCGGAGTCACATCGGAGTGCAGTCTACTGTGTTGTCCCGTCACGTAAATGTCTGTCAAGTCATTTTTTCGTATTTGTAGTCATGTATGTTGTGTTGTCCTGTTCTGTCCCACCAAACCCGGCAATTTGAAACAGGTTTTTTCACTTCTTTTCCTGTATATGCATAGTATCTGGTAACTTCATCTTGGGCATCCTCAGAAACAAACCACCTTTAAACGTTTTTACGTCTCAACCATGCTAACTACCTCGAACATGTAGATTGGTGAGGAAGTGACAGCGAGCTCAAGTACTTGTATGGCACGGAGTAGACATATTAACATCGTGCGAGGGGTCGACCGCTATGCGATTCGTCCACCCCCGTCCAGGATATTCATAGATTAAATCCTATTGAATATGAGCTCTGTGTAGCAAATGTATATGTACATCTCTGTAAAATATTCAATAAAATCCTTTTTTATGTTTTATATGTTATACAGATAAGCGGGAGTATCTGCCTTCTATTTTGTCCGCTTAATTCAAAACTGCTGATATTCCGTTTTATCCAAATATGTTTTAGGCTAGCCTCCCTGACTTGTTGAAATTAACTTAAAATATTCTGAAATGTCAAGAGTTTTCTGTTTTGAAATGTCAGTTCATCACATGTTTTTCTCAAAGTTTTTGGCTAGCATAATTCACTCTTCTAGACTCGTGTAATGCGTTTCTCTCTAGTTACTCAGTGCCGTTTATTCGCTACATAAAAATTGCATTTAAACCGTTATTTTGCAATTGGTACTTAAGAAACAATCATGTTCATCAGTTAGTTTTTAATACTGTTTTCAAATAAATAATATCAATCAATATAAATAGTTCATCTAGCAGATACCTAAACTACTTTACTAAAAAAAAAAAAAAAAAAAAAAAAACATCGTGAGATATAGCAAAACAAGGTCGTGAGATATAACAAATATACAATGCTAAAAAGATCTTTATAAAATCTTGTCAACACTAGAATCAAAATGTGATGATGTACATATTATCTTAAATATTTGTTGTTATCGTATTTCAAGTGCAGACATATTTGAAAATGCCAAATATGTAACTACATCAAATTAACATGACAATAGACTGACGTAATATATTTTATAAAGAACGAAAAGAAAAATATTTTAATTATTTAACAGAGATACGACAAACGGGGCGATTAAAAAATAGCACAGATTATCAACGAACTTTATTTCATGTCGGAAATCTACAAATCATTCTGGAATAGAACTGAAAAGTAGTCTAGAAAAAAGAGGGTGTTTTCTTCGATGATTCAGCGAGGGCCATTCGAGGCAGATGATTAAAACAATTTTCTTTTATTATCTCGTAGCAGTTAACATACAACAATTAGTTCTGATATTTTTTTCTACTTTCTCTAGTATCACCCTAATCCGTTTTTTTTTCTCTTTTTGACTACTGCAGTTTTTCTGTTTGTGTAAAATTTAGAAAGTCAGAAAAAAAGTTTTACATATTCATTTAGATCACTTTAGCTGATAAAATATGGTATTCTAATGAAAGTGCATAAATTTCAGTGCGACATTCCGCTACGTTCAATTTTAATGAGAATTATCGTAGACCTTGTACACGTTTCGTTGAAAAGAAACATTGAGTGAAATCTATGTGTGTTTTCTGTCATAACTTTGTTGACGTTATATAATTGTTTTAGGACAATATGATTTTAAAAGAATACCTAGTTTTTCTCTATTTTTTGGCCTCCACAGGTACATATTGTCGGCTTAGAATGCAAAACAATGATATAGAGACTTCAAAAAAATTGAAAATAAAACTTATTTATATAGAGACATAAAAAAAAGTCATCAAATTTGGCCGAGAAAAAAAAAGTATTTCTATTCTTAATAGAATTTATAACCTTATTTACTTGTCAAGACTGCCACATCATATGACAGCCATTGTTTATTTTACAAATTGTGACAGTCACTTGTCATAAGTTTGACATAACCAAAAAGCTTAGACATGACCGCTATTTCCATCTCTCTCTTTCATAGCCAGAGTTGATGACGTTTTTTTTGGATGTCTCTATATTATTATATAAGTATGGCAAATACGCCATATTGGATCAACTATCTGTGTTAGGGGGGGGATTCATTTTCAGTGATCGCAACAATCCCTTAACTTACAATATACTGTACTCATATATAAGCTAGGCTGTATTCTTGCCCTGTATTTGGCCATCTTGGATAAGCTGTAATGTATTCAAGCTACATATATGCTGAAATTAACATTATTACCATCATATTCGGTTTTAGCAAACCCGAAAACATGGGGATTGATGCTGGTTGCAACCTTTTACGCCGAAATTTTGGGAGAAATATTTTTTTATTTCGGCTACAATTGGATTTTTAGACCACTGTATACAATATAGGACGCCATTTGAAAACATTAAAGCGCTTCTGTGTTGAAGAAAAACATTCCCATTTCAACATCCATTACAATATTCTCAAAACTCACAAAACATTTTTCTTGGAGTGGGTACTGGAACCTTCGGCGTAGAAACAAAAAACTGGACGTTTTCCACGAAACACCGAACTACTACACTTTTCTCGACACGCGTTTCGCCAACCAAGTTGGCATCTTCAGGAGAAGTTTAAAACATTTTTGTTTATCACGCATTCATTTAAGTCTGTATTTTCACAAGATTATTGAGATTTCAACAGGAAATTTAAGGCATTTAGTACCCTACATTACTAAAGTACCCTAAGGCATTTAGTACCCTACACCAAATTTGAATAAAAATATTTCTTTTCTTTACCGATATTGGCTTTCATTTTTCAACATAAAGAATCCTATGCATATTTGGCATAAAGTGTTATACTTGTTCTTCTCTCTTATCTAATCAAAATTATGTTATTTACTTTAACTAATTATTTGATCGCTTGTCAGAATTTATGATAATCTTAATTAAGTACTTGAGACAAATGCCTTAGATAAAGGCACCAAGTAACGAGATAATGTATGTACATACATAATTACATACATATAAGTAAGGTATTCAAAATAGAGGGTCAAACTTGAACAACTTTGTCCTGTATTAAGTCATTTATTTTAAACAGAACATACCATATTTTTTTGATTTCCTTTTTCCTTCTTCTTTATAGGCATCGAACATTCGCTATAAGTACCTACCTACCTAAAATTTACGGGTTTCCAGTTACATCAAATTACTTATTTAGTACATAATCATTGTATGTACAAGGAATGCTAATATGTATAAAAAAAGGATGAAAAAAGGAAGCAAGCCACATAAAAAAGATGGTACGTTCTGCGAGATTTGCATGGTTTTACGGAAAAACTACAGCTATTTTACAGCTTTATCATACCGGAGAATCAACGTAATAATGCACGCCGTACAAGCTGTCGGTATGTCGGATAACATAAAAAGTACATGATAGGATAAAAACAGATATACATACATCGATACAATTAATACAACAGATTATTTACAGAACATTTGTAATTATTTATTGATTAAATAAATACACTACACGTTCTACTACAAAAAATTTTAACTCCGTATTTTTTATAGTTCCCCTAAAACGTTTAACAGGCCCTGTATTTATGCGAGCATGTTTTCATCTAAAATATAATTCATGTGCTGAAACATTATCCGTATTATAAAAAGCAGGATATTAAATATTTAACTGTCGTTAATAATACATTTTCTCATTATTTAGCTGAACAGTTAAAGCCACATATTTCGCTAATCTTTACAAACTCATATGATATCTTTAACTTATTTTAGAAGCACTAAAGTCTGATATCATTAAAATTTCGCACTTCCGGCTCAACCGGAAAATACCGGAAGTCATCTTTAGTAACAATTTACTGCAATAATATTAATGGAATGCCCTATAACTAATTGGAAATTCGAATTCTACAAACAATTTCGAATCATTCTTATGTACCCCCTATACCCAATGTTCATAGTTTTTGAGATATTAAATGTTTAATGTCAGAATGTCATAGGTATGAACGATGCATAAATGGAAAACGATAGAATCAGTCAATGCATCTATCAGAGGTGCCTAGGAATTTTAATTTAGGTAGGCGCTATCACAGGCTTTTGTTTTTAAACGTCATTTTCTTCATTGTTGCTTAATTTGACAATTAATACTGCTTACGTTTGGTGGTAGTGTTATTACTTCTCTTTTGTTTAAAATGCCACTTTTTACTCGCGAACATCAAATCGACATGCTGCTAGTGTATGGAGAAGACAGAAAAAATTGCAGGGAAGCAAAAGCTTTATACGGGCAACGATATCCAGATCGTGCACAACCACATTATAAATATTTCCATTGGCTTGAACGTCACTTAAAAACCGAAAGAATTGAAGAAGAACCTAACGAGTTTATTGTTAGTGAAGAGACGGATATAATACTCTGGCGTGTTTTGAGGTAGATCCGACTACTTCTGTTAGGCAAATTGCTGCCAATATTGGAATTGCCATTGGAATTGAAATTTAAGCCATTTAAGTACCAGGTACACCATCTTTATGAAGCCGATCACCAACGGAGGCTGGAGTTTTGTAATTGGTTTATGGTGCAGCAACGCTCAAATTTAAGCCGGTTTATACTTTTCTCTGACGAATCACGCTTCACGAATTTGGGTATGTTCAATAGAAATAATTCGAGATATGGGGTAAGAGAATATCCTCACTTATTTAGACAGAGCTTTCCAGGAGAGATTTGGTGTTAATGTGTGGATGTGAGTAATTGGAACGCGCATCGTTGGACCAATTTTCTTTGAAAATCCACTAACAGCAGACCAGTATATTAAACAATGAAATAGCTGACTTTCTCAAAAATTTACCAATAAATGAATATTTCCACATTGATTACAAGCAGGATGGAGCCCCAACCCATAATGCTCGAAGGGTTAGGGATCATTTAAATCAAACGTTTGAGGATCGTTGGAAGAATGATTCGAAATTGTTTGTATAATTCGAATTTCCAATTAGTTATAGGGCATTCCATTAAAATTATTGCAGTAAATTGCTACTAAAGATGACTTGCGGTATTTTCCGGTTGAGCCGGGAGTTTTAAATTTTAATGATATCAGGCTTTAGTGCTTCTAAAATAAGTTAGAGATATCATATGAGTTTGTCCCTATCTTCACTTGTTTTTTTTTTCAAAAAGAATTTTATAAATGACACATGTGACATCTTTAAACGCGATTTTCTCGGAAACTGTCAAAGATAGGTATAGGACATGAAACATGTTTTAGTCTTAGTTTTTTCAGTAGAATTAAAAAAATATATAATATATAGGATATTCCATATAAAATAACAAAGTTTAGGGCATTTCCGGTCAAACAGGAAGTGATGATCAGTCGTTTTTATAATTAAATTTTGCATCCCATTCAATGATCATTTCCAAAATTTAAAATCGATATCTTTTTTCGTGCCTCAGCTAGAGCCTGGGTAGTAATCTCGTGGTCACCCGCTATATACAGAATGACCTCTAACCCTCCTGTTCAATTCGATAACTGTTTATTACTTTCTAAGTACCGTTTGTTGGTTACCTTTATTAACTTCTTGAATTCATTTCTTGCAATAGATGGTCATTTTTATTGTATCTGAAAATACAATTTGTGGAAGATTATTCATTATTCAAATTTCAAGACCTAATAAGATTTTCTCAATTGAAAAATTACTACGTTTATGATTTCTTCTCAAAATCCGAAAAGCCTCTGGGTTCAACAACCGATTAAATTAGTTTGTAATAATTTTGTGAGTAAATTAGAATCCTGGAATAAAATATATGTACATGCACAAAAGAATAATAAAATTTGACAATTAGTCTACTAAATGTCAAATATCATAGTGGCGGTAACAACATGCGGTAACAACATGCGATAACATGGTAAGAAAGAATTGAAATTGTGCGATTTTTCTAGAAAAAATGATATGCGTACGGCAAGAAAAGTATGTAGAATTTTTTAACAACAGATATTTAGGTAGACCTAATATTAGTCATAGTATAGATCATCAAATAAACAAAAATTTTAATGAGTATGGTGCCGTATCAAAATTTATTTTAGAAAAACACAGTCAGCAAAGAAGACGTAGTCACGAATAGAATGTTTTAAATTATTTTACAAACCATCCAAATATTAGTCTGAGTATTGCAAGTATGGCATTAAATTTACCTAGGGAAAGTATTCGACGCTTTATCAAAAAAACGCAAAATAAAACCTTTTAAAGTTTATTCATACTTTGGAACCACTCGACAATGAGAAAAGAAATGAATTTTGTTTGTGGGCACAAGGACAATATCTTAATGACAGTCATTTTTTTTTAAATATCTTAGATAATTAGTTACATAAGGTAATATTGTGAGAAAGTTAATGTTTGATGCGGGATATCATTGAGATATCATTGGCCCCTTCTTTTTTGAAGGAAATATGAACAGTTCCTACATTTCTTGCAGAACGAATTTTATAATACAATTGGTGATCTCCCACTTCAAGGAAGAATAAGTCTACACTTTTATTTAGATGGATGTCCAATACAGGAAATGGCTTAACGGTAATTTTCATTATCATTAAGTCGAAACAGCTCATTAACTGGATGGCCACCCTGATCTCCGGACTTAACACTCCTTGACTTTTCCTTATGGGGTTTTATTAAGACTAAGGTTTATAAAACTCGGCCCAGTAATCGGGAAGATTTATGCACCAAGGTAAGGGAAGCAAGTGCGGAGATTAGAGCGCATCAATTACGGAAAGTTGTTAAGAATGTACAAAAACGATATGGAAAGTGTATCGAATTAAAATAAATGAGGGACTAGTGGAAGCTATAATAATTTAAGATGAAAATAAAGTTATTAGTTGTTAAACAAATTTACAGAATCCTTTTTTTTACAAAGTGTAATCACTCAATTAATTTACCTCTCAGTTTTTGTTGCTGCAAAGGTTATTATGAATACTGTTAATTATAACAATTCATATTTTGTGCTTTTATTTATTTTTCTATGGGCTCGTCTCAATTTTTAGAAAAAAATACATTTACCTGTAACCACAAACACTGGCGATAACGATTTTGTCACAAGCTTTTTAAAATAAAAACAAATTTTTTTTACAAAAATTGGTACAAACCCATTTGTGGAGCTGCCGAATCCACTTGTGTAATCAGATTTTGAATAACAAAATCAGTAAATAAATTTAAGTATATTTTAGCTGAAAAAAAATTGTATAATAAGTAAGCTTTGAAAATTAAAATATAATCTTCAGTTTTTGAGTGTTTAATGCTATATCTACTGAAAAAAAGTCCCGTTCTAATCGAATAATACGTACATTTTTACACCAGTGTTTCTATTCTAAATGAGTCACCCTGTATATAACAGGAGAAATATGTGTAATTGTAAATACGACTACAGTTGTTAACTACAGGTAATTAAAAGTGCAAGGTTTTAGAAAAAATATGTAGGTGTATTGTGATTATTCTTAAAGTTTCTTCTACCTTATTATGTTAATATCTTTAGAACTCTCTGATGCGTGTGCCCTTGTCCCCTAAGCTGCTCCATAGCTACTTTGTATCTAATCTTTGTAAAATACAGTATTCAAATTTCTACATCTTTAAACGACAAAGCGTTTCTGCGCATGCTCCTCCGTAGAGCCCCACCTATGTCGCATATGTACGTCCGCATGTCCGATCCGCGCTCAGACGGTCGTCAGCAGGCCATTTGCGAGACCCATTTCTTACTGTCTTTTAATTGTAACATTTGCTATCCCTGTGTCAACGTGGACCACAACAGTATAATACACTTCGCGCCAGCGTATCTGCATATACAATTCATATCTGCATATACAATGGAGATTTAATATGACTAATATCGGAACTACCTCCTTTTATTTTGTTTTATTTTTTTTTATTATTATTGTACATATGTATACAAACCATCGATTGGGCGTGGATTGGGAAAGACACAAATTAACAACAGAATTAACAATAATAGGAAAATAGAATAACACGTCCGATTTCAGATCTCAACTAATACTGAATTGGTTTAGTGCAAAACGACATAAATATTCTATCACTTGGCCTGGTTGAGATTCCTCATCAACCTGTGTCGTACCTCGTACCCTAAACTCGAAGAAAACGAAATCTATTGAAGTAAGTATCTGATTATACAGACGATAATAATATCTCCTTAGAACGAATAGATTATAAAAGTTTACCAACAATAAGTTATTAATACATATATAGTAATATGCGTATTTCGATGTTATAAATTTATTTATTACAAAATGTACAAATACATACTCTTTATTATATTTTTTTAATTAATTTAATACGTGACATCAACCTGCATACATATCATTATCATGGTTTTGGTTCAGGTACTGGATCAGGTTCAGGTTTCGGGTCAGGTTCTAGGCCAGGCTCGGACTCCGGAGCAGGTTCTGGCTCTGGGTCAGGTTCCGGTTCAGGTTCCGGCTCCGGTTCGGGTTCAGGTTCAGGTTGTGGTTGTCCAATTTGCTCATAGATCCACTCAGTGATGTGAGCTACGTCAGCGTACACTCCAGGACGATTGGGTTGAGCACAGCCCCTTCCCCAAGAAACAATACCGGCGAGGTGATCGCCGATAACTACGGGACCACCAGAATCCCCTTGACAAGCATCCTTTCCCCCCTCATCTAAGTAGCCAGCGCAGAACATACTTTGGGTGACTAACTGTCCGTACACCCGCCGACAGTCCTCGACGCTGATAACAGGCACCTCCACAGCCTGAAGAATCTCTGGAGTTTCTCCTTCGTGTTCGAGAGTACCCCAACCTGTGACCGTCGCTATTTGCCCTTCCTCGACAGGATGATGTGGTTCGGGCAGACTGATAGGAATGGCATCTTCCGCTGTTATTGGTTCATGAAGTTCAAGCACCGCAAAATCGTAGTTGGCTGTTGAAATTTCGTAGAGAGGATGCATGATTACGTTTTCGACTCTAACGACTTGTCCGCCACTCGATTTCAGAGTGGAGCCGGCTCGAACGGCTAAAGTGGAGAAAAGTCCGTGATCCACACAGTGCGCAGCAGTTAGAGCCCATTGAGAATCGATAAGGGCAGCTCCACAGTAATGCTGGTTATAAATTAAGAGGGCTAGTTGGTAGGGATGTTCTTGTATGGTGGTGTCGTGACCTCCTACAATGCGTCCATCTGACAGCTGTCGGGGGAACCCTAAGTTCAAAAATAATATATATTGGGTACCCCAAAAAAGCAACATCAATTCGAAAGGGACTTACAAACCAGGTACTGACTGGATATATGACAAAGAAAAATTATATGAAAGTGTCTTGGTTTTGGAGATAAAGCAACTTTTGTAAAATTCGTTGTAGTCAATATTTTTGTGCACCGGCTTCAAATGAAAACCGATTTTTAATTTTTTTTTTGTTATATTGATCTGCACAAGACGCCAATTGAATAAACTACATATAACATTTTACAAGTCATGGTACTTAATTTTATTTTTCGGTTTTGAGGTAATTTTCATAATGTATTAAACTCGATGTAAATTGCTTGTGTTTTCGGTTGTATGTATGAAAACTGTATTAGGACTGTAAGGATATTAAAAATAAAACTATTAACTATTTCCGGTCAAAAATGCTTATAAATCTTTGAATATTACCACCTTGTTACAACAATATCTGAGGCAGAGAGTAGCAAAAAGGGCAGGTAGTTGTGAATGAAATCGAGCTTGAGGGACTATTATCATCAAACCGATCTCATTCCATGGTCAGTATGTTGCACTATCCCGTTTGGATTGCGCACTGTTTCCATATTCGTGTATATTTACTACCGATCTTGATTTCTTACTCTGAACTATCACTAACGAAAACAAAATCCAGAATAACAAAGTACCGTGACTGTTGTAAAATGGTTTTATTCAAATGTCGCGTTATTCAGTTCAATACAACAACAACAAAAATCAAAATTCGGCCTCATTTCAAGCCCTGGCACAAAAAAATTGGTTTAGGGAAGCGATTTTTCATCAATTTTACAAAAGTGGCTATATTATCGAAAACCAAGACAGTTCGTCACATATCCAATCAGAACCTGGTCTGCAACCTCCTTTCGGCTTACGTTGCTTTTTGGGACACCCTGTGTATATCTACGTGTTTATCGTAAACAAGTATGCATTTAATGTAGTGCTATATGTATTGTTTGGTCAAACAAATTTACATAGTTTAAAACAATTTTTAGCACCATTAGGTCCACCTGTATTTTTCGTAATTTCATATATTCCTGTTTGTACTAATTTCAAGTATAATTCAATTTCTTAAATTCAAGTATATGATATCTTTGATTGTGCTTCAGTCTTAAAATACTCTAAACAAGTCTCAATAATTAGAATAGGACACTGGAACTGTATGAGACATATATTATCAAAAATCCTTCCTTCCTGTAGTTTATTCGATACCAAAATTAAATTCTAGGGTTAAAATCCTCTTCTCGCTTCAGTCTTAAAATACTCTAAACAATTCTCAATGATTAGAATAGGACACTGGAACTGTATGAGACATGTATTGTCAAAAATCCTGCCTTCCGTAATTTACTCGATACCAAAATTAAATTCTAGAGTTAAAACTCACCGAAAGCAACTCCTAAAGCGGCCAGTAGAATTAGTGTTTTCAACATGTTCGATGTATTGTCGTATGTGGACCTCTCGGTCATTTTTATATCATCTCATGATATCGTGATTAATACAAATAAATTTCATTGATTAGGAAAATCGAGATTAATTATTAAAAATAGACGAAATTAAAAAAGATTAAATACTTGTTTTGGTATTAAGGTATTTCATGTGTATGTTTTACATTGTTTTAATAGATCAAAGGTTTAAGAAATGCGTGCTTACGAAATAGGTGCAGAAAATTTTGTCATGCGGTTTTTGAATATTGACATTCATTTACTCCAGTAAATTAATTTATATTAATCGAATTCTTAATTAATTTTAGTAATAACGTTAGTAACAAATAAGTTTTATCTTTGTCGTTTATTTTGATAAACTTGTGGGATCATCGGTCAGTTTATAAAAACAAAAGTTTTTGTTTTTTTCTAACGTTTCGACTTTATTCAGCCATCTTCAGAGAATCATTTTCTATTTTCTCTCTGAGTCGTGTCTATTGTAGATGTTTTAGTTCGACTCATCGACTCATTTTGTCGTTTAAAAAATTATTTCATCCGTAACAATAGTTTAATTAGTGAAGAAAAAACATTCAATATGCGATATTCAACATCTGTGCTGAACCACATTTCTGCAAAAGTAACAAAATGATTTCATTTATTTAATTACTCATTTATTCAATTAACTATTATATTAAATTATCATCCACTCATTCATGTCACATATTTGTTTATATTGATAGAATGTGATTTTTTTATATGACTGTGATATGGATAACAAGATAAGAATAAACGATAATAGATACATCGACAATAAATAAAGAATATTTTATTATAACCACATCTTCTAGGGTAGCTGTAAGGCATGAATTGATTGGGCAATATATAATAAAACACAACTTTCTTCCGGTAAGTTACTATGATATATTCTGTTTTTCAAATAAGTCGAATATATCCTACAAAACCTGTGACCTACTTGTTATGCTACTTTGTTAAACAATAGTTATTACAACGTATACACGGTGGAGACTTTAACTGGAATATATTCGCTAGCGGGGTGGTGAATGATTTTTCAAAAAAATTCCCGAGACAAAAAATTCCCGAGAAACTTTTAAATGTATTTACCTACATTTTGCAAGTAATATGAAAAATATAGTCCTTCAGGGGTGGCTGAAACCACCCTCGACATGATTTTTTCAAATGCAACCCTATGGCTTGTGACCCCTCACTGTAAAGCTGGTGGAAAGAGGAATCCAACGCACTGATCAAATTTTAATTTTTAGTATGTTTGTAGGGTTGCATACAAATAAAACGTAATTTTATAGTTTAATTTATTTTTAACGCAACAATTTCGTACTCAAAATGTGTGTTGTTTAGTTTTGGAATGTAAACCTTACTTTTCATATGTCCCCACAAAAAATTCCAAGCAATTTTTTGCCACAACTAATATTTGTTATTTTTTGCTAGTGTTTTTACACGGCCGCAAAGAGTAATTTAATTTGTATGCTGTATTCAGAGTTTGAAACGAAGTGTTATTTCAAATTGGTGAAAATGTCTTATTTAACTGAATCACTAAAAATCGAAATTTTGATGAGGATTGGAACTCCTTGTCATTCAAAAACTTATCGTTATCCACATATCTACAAAGAGGAAGTTCAAAATCAATTAAGAAAAATGTTAGACGATGGCATCATACGACCTAGTGTATCCCCTTGGAGTTCACCAATTTGGGTTGTACCGAAAAAAACTAGACGCCTCTGGAAAAAGAAAATGGAGAATAGTAGTCGATTACAGAAAACTCAACGAAAAAACAGTTACAGACCGATATCCAATACTCAATGTAACCGATATCCTGGATAAACTTGGAAGAAGCTGCTACTTTACAACTTTAGACTTAGCCTCTGGATTTCATCAGATAGAAATGTCATCTGAATCAGTACAAAAACCGCATTCAACACTGAACACGGACATTACGAATTCCTTCGTATGCCTATGGGAACTCGCCAAGCACGTTCCAAAGAATGATCGATAACGTTCTTCGCGAATATATTAACAAAATTTGTTTAGTATACTTAGATGATATTATTATCTTTTCCACTCCCCTTCAGAAACATATTGCAAATCTGAAAAGAATCTTTCAAACTTTACGCAACGCTAATCTTAAAGTCCAATTAGATAAATCAGAATTTCTAAAAAAAAAAAAATGTTGAATTCCTAGGACACATTGTAACACCAAACGATATCAAACCAAAGCCAAATAAAATTGCAGCAATAAAGAAATTCCCCGTTCCAAAAACACATAGAGAAATCCAAATCATTTTTAGGACTTCTTGGATATTATAGAAAATTCGTAAAAAACTTTGGCATACTTTTTTTTGGCATACCCTGATTTCGAACAACCTTTCGAACTCACCACAGACGCTTCGAACTTTGCAATAGGCGCTGTGCTTTCTCAAAATGGTCATCCAATAGCTTACGCATCGAGAACGTTAAATTCAACAGAAACGAACTATGCGACAATTGAAAATGAATTATTAGCCATAGTCTGGAGCTGCAAATACTTTAGAGCATATCTATTTGGAAAATATTTTACAATTTATACATATCACAAACCCTTGGAATGGTTATCAAATTTGAAAACCCCGAATACGAGATTAATTAGATGGAGATTACATTTGGAAGAATTTGATTACGAAATTAAGTATAAACAAGGAAAATCAAATTATGTAGCAGATGCCCTATCTAGAATCCAAATTGAAGATAAACCACAAGAAATAAATGTATTGACACAAGTGAAATTGAAACAACGCCACTTGAAGATGATTTATTATCTATGGTAAATAATGTAGATGAAATACCTGAAGTAGATGAAGATAGTTTTAAACAAGGCATGTACGATTTAAATGAATCTTTACCAAAGCAAAACCAAAGATTTTGAAGAAAACATCCCAGCTTCAATCATCACCGTAAAAGAAAAACCTACAGAACAAACTGATGAAGTAGAAACAGTACATACAGCACATGAAAATCCAATTCAAGAATTTCCATATACTGAAAATGCGTGAATCAATTTGTAAATCAAATAATAATAACTGAATCAACCAATTCTTTAGCTAACTTCACAATACATGAACCAATATTTAATAACATTCGACACAAAGTAACAATGAAATCTAACTCCTCTGAAGATGACATTATAAAAACATTCAAAAATATTATTGATCCCAAAAGACACTATTGTATATTTTTCTGTAACAAACAAGACCAATTTTTTTTTTTTTTTTTTTTGCTTTAGGTCCTATACCATGCAGCCAGTCACAAGAGGAAATTTAATCAACCAATTTAAAACATAACCTAATAAAACCTAACCTAACATAATTCTATAGAAACACCAACAAAACCCAAAAATTTATAAAAACGATAAGGAAAGACGGGGACACACTCTTCACATCCTGGGGTCGATCAGGATGATTTTATACATTAGACACTACAGGGGAGACCTCGGTAAATAGGGAGAACAACACAAGTAAAGACATAGGGATTCGAGATTAAGATTAACCTAGAGCTTAATTTCAGTTTCCGTTATAAAGTTCATGATACAGCTATACACTTTCCTTGAATCAGTTGTTAAAAGGTGCAGTAAGTTGAAGGGAGCAGCGATATTACAGTTTAGTACATTTTCTACCAGCTTAGAGGACGCATCTTTGTATTTTTCACAGCCAAAGAAGACGTGATCGAGATTTCCTAAAACATCACAGTGTTCACAATTTTCTGAACTGAAGATTCCAATTTTGAATAAATGGGCTGGATAGCAAGCATGGCCAAGTTTTAAACGTATCAAGGTTGTAATATACCTTCTCGGAAAAGCGAAGTCATCGTGCCAAAATTTCTTTGGGATGTCACTGTGTATTAATGTGTACCTTGTAGGATTAGTGAAACAAAATTGTTTCCATAAATAATTCCATTTTTTGCTCGACCTTTTTTTCAACATGTTGGATGCATCATTTACACATACTTGTTCATTTTGGGGGGATCCTGATATACAACTTTCCTTAGCCAGTAGATCAACCTGTTCATTGAGACCAATTGTTAAAACATAGAATAATTCGGACGCTACAAAACCATTTTATCAAACTAAAATTAACCATATCAAATTCATTTGTAACAGACATCACCTCTGAAGATGAACGACTCCAAAAAATAAAATATCACCATGAAGGTAAAACACAACATAAAGGTATTAACGCCACTATGTTATCTCTCACAAAGAATTACTGTTGGCCCTACATGTTAAGAGTACAAAATTATATCAACACTTGTGTTACTTGTCAAACATGCAAATATGAGCGTAAATCACAGAACCCACCATTCCAAATTACACATACCCCGTCTAAACCACTCGAAATAATTCATGTCGATCTATTTTTTCGTTAACAATAATACGTTTTTAACAATTTTTGACCCATTCTCAAAGTTTGCTCAAGCAATTCCTGTTTCACAAAAATCAGCTATAGAAGTGTGAGTGTATCGGGGGTCAGATTGAAGAGCGCCGAGTGGCGAACCTCGCCCCCGTAAAATATCAAGGCATAAAAAAAGTTGTGAAAGCACTCATAACATTAATATCATTCTTCGGAATACCTAAAGAAATCATTTGCGATAACGGAACCGAATTTAGAAATCAGATAATTTCGGACTTATTGTCGTATTATATTAATTATATAACCCTACATAACTCAACATCAAATTCACCAGTTGAACGGTTACATTCAACACTTCTAGATCAAATTAGATGTCTTGTACGCGAAAATCCTCACGAAAATATAAAATCATTAATGAAATTGGCCATAATGGGATATAACAATACTCCTCATAGTAATACAAAACATACCCCATTTGAAATTCTATTCGGACATTTGAACCAAACCTTACCCTTTGACATGGATGAAGAAAAAACATTTTAACAGATTATGTAGAAAATCATGCCAAGAATTCGCAACAGCTTTATCAAAATATCAACAATAAATTAGGATCAGAAAAAGAAAAACGCACTCAAAACCTTAATGAGAATCGATCCGATCCAGAACCTCTTGATCATGGAGATACTATTTATATAAAAAATGACAAATTACGGAAAAAGACTAACCCGCGATTTATACAGACTAACGTTGAAAGTGATTTAAATAAAAAAGTTGAAACCACTAAAGGAATATATCACAAAAAGAGAGTAAAAAAGAAACGCATTGTTTCAGGTACCCAAACACGCGGACGACCAAAGAAAAATACGACTAACGATGCACTTGACGCCCATCCTATTTCTTACCTTTTCAATGACACTCTGCCAAATTAAAATAACCCCAATTGAAAACGGACTATTAACATTAAACTTAGGTACAATGAGATCTCTTTCAACCCAACATAAATTTGTTCACTATGTAAAATTACGACCTGTACAAAAATAATTAAAGTCAACAGAAAAACAATTATACTTACTAAAATCTAAAATTCATACAATCATCAATAGCTCACATGATACTGGTTTATCAACATCAATCTTACAAGCACTTCAATTAGTTTCAAGAACTAAAGGTAAACTCAAAAAATCTTATGCCTCAAGGACATTCTCGCATCAAAAGAGGATTAATAAATGGAGTAGGTACTGCTTATAAATGACTTTTCGGAACATTAGATGATAGTGATTGTGAAACAAATAATCAAGCGCTTAATAATTTAACTGAAAATGATAATCACATTGAATATCAATTAAAAATTCAAACTAGTCTGGTATCAAAACTAATAGATGATTATGATAAAACAGTAACCACGTTATCATTAAACCAAAAGGAAATTCAAAAATACCTAACTCAAATGACTTCAAACTTCAATAAACAAATGACTCATGTCCTAACAACTGTTTCTATTCAAAATGTACTATCGCAACTTTTTATTAACTTGGACTGTATTAATGAATTTTTAGATGAACTGGAGAACGCTATAACTTTCGCATCATGGAACTTGGTCCACAATTCAGTTCTTCCAAAACAAAGCCTAATGTATATTTTAAAAATAGCAAAGGAACTTTATAATAGTCAAAGCATTCTAGATTTATAACACTCAAAATTATTACTCATATCTAGGAACAACTGTTCATTTTTCAGGAGATCAGATATTTTTTGTATTTAATTTGCCAATCTTAACAACTGAGATTTATTCCTATTGTCACCTAATCCCAGTGCCCATAAACAATATTACCATCATCCCCAATACACCTTACCTTGGGATGAGTACCAACGATTACATTTCAACACCTCAGAGCTGTCCAAAGATAGAAGACACCTACATATGCAACTTTCCGAGACGACCTCGAGATGACACTTGCTTGATCCAGTTACTATCAAAAGTTGACCCTAAGTCATGCCCCGTTCATCACGTCATAATTCAAAAACCAATATTAACATTGTCGGAAGATAAATAATCATATACCAGTTAACACGCTTCAATTCCCAGATTGCCAACAGGGGATTCATAAAATCACCAAGCCAGCCATACACCTACCCGAGGGATGCAGTATCACAATAGCCGATGAATTATTCGTATCAACTAGAAATGAAGTCCCATTTCAGCTGTTCCACCTACCAAAGATCGAAATTCCTCAACTGTGGAATCTTACCATCAACAAAGACAAACCCCTTCAATTACAAGAAATCAACCTGTCCAACGTAGACACCCTAAAGGAATTGGCACAAAAAGCAAAACTTGCCCAATTTACCCCCAGATCTCCTTGGCTACTACAATCCACAAACTCCTGGTTGATGACGACACTCCTCGTCATCTTAAGCATCACAGCTGCCATCATGGTCTACATCAAATGTTGCAGGCATCGCTGTCCCATTCCAGCATACTGCACTTGATGCTTAGACTACAAAAGATAAAATTGTAAACTGCTTGGTTGCAAAAGATAAAAATTTGTATAAAACTAGAAGTGCATGTAAATTAGATCAAATTTTCGAATATTAAACGCTTTGGCACACACGCGGGTTTTACTGTGAACGTTCCCGCATCACTCACATGTTATATGTATAACTCATCTATTAGAATTGAAGTGACAAAATTTACAAAAAAAGTGACAAAAAATAATTAAAATTAATAAACATCAAGTTCGCATACTGCTAATAGATATATCAATAAAGCATACATTTTTTTTAATCAGGGGACGATTTCTTGAAGGGAAGTAAAAAGTATACAGGGTATTCCATTTTCCCACCAAGAAATTATAAGTTCTTGTTTTATTCATAAGACTTCTAATCAAATACGCACATTTTTTTGTACAATTGGTGAAATAGAATTAAATATGTTTATTAAGATTTATGGTTATTTTTAGCTCATTTACTGTTCCAGGTTCGTGTAATAAAATGTATTTGCCTTCTATTACAAAGTACAAAGGGAAGCAAAGATGTACTTAATAGTTTTTACCAACATAGTGGTCGAATGATATAATAATCTACATTAAAAAAAAAATCAATCAAAGTTCGCTAAAAAGGCAACTTGATCACGAAAAGTTGTCACCCAGTATATTAAATATAATATGTACCGCATGATTACCAAAGTTTCAGCCAAAATTTTTAACAGTTATAAAAATTACTTTTATCAGAAATGTTAACGGAAAATCAATTATTAATTCTGTAAGACAGATGAATACATGTGTAAATTTATGGTTATGGGTTTATTGAATCAGATGGCAGAAAGTGGTCCAAAATTGGACTTCTAAAGTCCGAAAAAGTCCGAAAACGTCAAAGTAAGGTTAAAATACATCAATTTATTGATTCCTGAAGGAGCACAATAAAGCATGACATAAACGCTTCTTTCTTGCCCTACTTACATAGCGCCAATTCTCATAATTTTCAGAACTGACATAGCGCCATATTCAAATTTGACAATTTTTTACAAGTTGTGAGACTGATCCTCAACGCATCAGATTATTTTCATTTGGTTGTCGTCGTCGTCCTGTCCACTCTCCTCCAAATCGCACTGAATTTCATCATTGTGGATCCGTGAATATTGTCAGAGTAAAAATAATTGTATTATATCTAATAATATTATAATAAATCAGGTCCTTCAATAGAATTGTTACATTAATTTTATTAATATTAACACCGTTATTGGCTAAACTGTGATATTAAACTATTTTACTCTTTATTAACTTTTTTATTACCTTTTTTATTAACTATTTATTAACTTTGTACTCTTACAAAGTACGTAAACGTTTATTTAATCAGAACATTTGTTACACAGAAATGAACAACAGTTAGGCTATAAATAAACCACTTCTCATTTTGTACATTTCGTGTATAAATTAAATATTTTCTTTTTTCTATCGCCATATTTGACGCACGCAACTGTTCCTGTTAATGGAACAAATTTGGAATAAGGCCTTGCTCATTCGCTTATCCTTCACAGTCTGTCTCTTTTTGATGCAGCTTTGTGGTGTTTTCGTGGAATTTTTTATATCTACTGTAAGTTTGAGGTCTACTATAATTATTTTTGATTTGACGTTTTGAAACATACTTTTGTTTACGTCAGTCATTTCCAAATGCCGCACTTCGCCGCGCCTAATTCCAACATAGATTCGTTTTAAACATCCAAATGAACAATTTGCAACTGGTAAGGTTGTAAGGTAAAAATATTTCATCTGGTAAGGAAAGAAAAGGAAAAACGGCAGAATGCACTATATGCAAAATGGTACAAGAAGTTATATATGTATGTAAAGATAAAAATTGAAAATAATAGTGATCCTTTTTTGTTGCATACTTTGAGGAGTAACTTCCACGTTTATTACGAGTGAATGGTACTTTGATTTTCACGAAAATGCTAAAGAGGGAATTGAAAACATTTCATCCTGATTTTTACAGTGTTAGAGCTCCTTACACAGTCGCAAATTTGTTTGGCCATTTGAAACTTTGACGTTGACTTAGTTAATTATACTTTAACACACTAATCATAGTGACTATGATAAAAAAAAGTTCAAAAACAACAATTTTGTCTCCAGTTTTGACTTTCACAACCACTGTGCGTCGATGCAAAAGACAGGCTGAGAGGTGTTAGAACCGGTATTGCTGGTGAGAACATCGCTACGTCTTCACAGTTCTACAGGATCTTAACAGCAGAATAACTCGCCAGGAGTGCATTTTTTGGAAAAAAATGTTGTGTACAAAAGTTTTATAATTTTTCAAGGCCACTAATGGATAGCCGAGGAAAAATCCTAAAACTTGTGTATAAAACATTTTTTCCAAAAATGCACTCCTGGCGAGTTACTGTGCTGTTCCGGTACTTTTCTAACACCCTGTATATTTTATACGTACATACAAGTTTTGCCTTGATATTTGAATATGAATGACGAGAAGTTAATTGAACTGGAAATGAAAAATACAGCTCTCCATAATTTTGAAAATTCTGAATATACTGGAGTATATATATAGAGTATAAATCATGTGAGCAGCCCATGAAATTTGACTAGGATTATCAATGGTTTCAACATTGCGTAACGATTAGTTATCTTGTGTATTTAGTGTATGTTATTAGTGTATGTTTTATAGACATTATACTGTTCGAGTGTTATTGTGGAGCAGATCGTTGTATCGTAACAGTAAAACGTGTTAAGTCCTTACAATCATATATAGTAGAGTATAAAATGTAGAATTTTTATTTTGACATGCGAAAATACTGGAAAAATTTGATTCGTCGCCTTCAATATTTCTTTATCTCATTGTGCACCAAAAGTCACCATTTTTTAAAACTAGCCTCTTGTGATGTGTAGAGTGAAGAAACAATAAAAAACACACTTTAATTTTTATACATTCATTAATGAAATTTAAATTAAAACGAACCCAAATAAAATTAAGTACCTATGTATTACATAAAATTAATAAGTAAAAATAAACTTTTCAGGGGAGGGATGAACTTGGTGCTTTGATAATAAATTTTCAATATTTGGCATCAATTTAGTGAGGTTTAATCTTAAATCTCCTCGGTTAATGATGTCCAGTTTGTTTCTTTTTTTTTTGTTAGAAGATTGGCAACCGCGCTGAAATCTTTTTTCCACTAGATATGAAGACGGATAAGCAATTAAAAACTTTCTGGCGATATTCCATAATACGGGATAAGTAACAGGTATATCCTTTTGAAGCCAGAATGGTTGATATCCGTTTCTAAACTGTACCTTAAGGTCTTCGTTAGTGCTTATTCCGATCAGTTCCTCTTGTAATATGATATCCGTTTCTTCAACGTCACCATATGGATTGACTATCCATTGTGGTATTACCATATTCAAAACATTCTCAAATCTTATTTTAAAATCTGCATTAAGGGCATTTAAATGTTGAACGTAAGTTAAAACGTCATCTTCCTGGCAGTTTGTCTGTGACAAATTGGGAAACAAAAAAATTCTCACCGTCCAATGTTTTCCTTCATTAGTTTAATTCTGGCAAGAAATGCTGAAATGATGGACTTTGTTTTGATTTAGACTGTCACCTTGTAACTGCAAGTTAACCTCATTAAATTTACTGAATAAATCTGTTAGATGTTTGTACCTGATTATTGATTTGATGAACATTGTTTTAACATTGAATTTTTAGCATCCAAAAACTCCAAAACAGTGTCAAACAGAGAGAGCAAAAAAATCTTGTTTAACATAAGCCTTTCGAAAGCCAGTGTACTTCAGTGTGAAGGAGCAATTGATGAAAGTTCTCGACATTTTCTTCACACAACTGAGCAAATAATCGCGTATTCAACGCATTGCTTAGAATTCGGTTTACTGCGTTAATGACAAATTGAATAGATTCATGCAATCTAGCACTCAGATTCTTGGCAACTAAATGCTGTCGATGGATAACGCAATGTATTGCTAACACCCCTGGTATATTTTATTTAAAGTGGCTTACAAATCCACGGTAGCGCCCAACCATGGCAGGTGCCCCATCCGTAGCTACTGATATTACATTTGATAAAGAGATCGCTTTTTCCATGAAGTAATCCTTGAAAACATTAAATATTGATTCGCCTTTAGTGTCGGTTGTTAAAGTTCTCGCGAAAAGCGGCTCTTCATGTATTTCTTGGTCCATAATAAAACGAACATATGCTAATAATAATGCTTCATTACCACGTAAGGATGACTCATCCAGCTGTATAGAGAAATAGGTCGTTTGCAAAAAAATTACACAAGAAGCTTTCAGTTTCATAACTCATTTCATCAACAGACCTTTGAACAGTGTTGTTGCTTAAAGGAATTCTTTTAATGATATCAGATGCAGGTTTGTGTAATACAGTTTTTAAAACTTCTTCAATGGCTGGCAATATTAATTTTTCCCCGCTAGTATGCGGTTTTCCTGATTTTGCTATAAGTAGCGAGATATTGTAAGACGCTCGCAAACCATCATCATTTCTTTGTGACGTTGAAGCGAACATTTTGTCCGACAAGGGAGGAATGAAGCTAAATTTAAAATAATCAACACTGTATTGTCTACAGTTCTTTTTATATTCGGCCATGTTTAATGTCAATTACCTGTGAACAAAATTGAGCTGCTTAAAATATTTATATTAGTTATAGAAATAATGTAAAAAATACCGGACGGAAAATTTCACAATTGTTTTGTTTGTCAAATCAACTTATTATTATTTTCAAAATATGTTACCTTATTACCAGGTTGCCTGTTACTTAAGATAAATTAAAAAGACAAACTGATATAATAGATTACCATACCAAGAGAGTTTCTTACCATACCAGTAAAAAACTAAAATGTTATAAAAAAATATGTACTTACTTTATTCTGGCACTCCCAAACAAAATTACATTGATTCACTTTAATTCGTGTGTATACTAACTAGTTTATACTTTTAAAAATATTTTCTTAACAAGAAGCAGTTTCTTTTTCAACGCTTTGGAAACAACTGAACGCTGTATGTGAGTTATAACATTAATGGAAAGTCAAAATTAAAGTCGCGACCTGCTTAAATGAGATCCACTATCGTTTACATCTCATAGACTCCTATTCTATTTTTCGCTTAGATGGACCCCTTGTAGGTCGTCGTCGACCCCTGGGTGGCAATATAGACCACTTTGGGTATTAAACTACCCTTCGAACTCAAGTTAAATGGGCGCCTCATTTCTCATGCCATAACTGTAGAAACAATTTAGAGGATAAGTAGGTACACAAGTAGACACAATACTTTTTATCAATTTTATCTATTTTATTATTTATTTTTTATAAATAATGATGAAGACACAAGTATCGGATATGCAGAACTCAAACTATGAGGCCAGCCGGCAAGAGAATCGAGGAGTGTTTGAGGAGTAAGAACGAATTAATTAAATAATGTATAAATTCTTGAACGAAAAACATTACCGTGACAATGGACTGTATCTAACAATTTACGATTATTTTTTCGTATCTACGATGTTTTTTGTTGCTGTCAGCAAAAAGTTATCATGGAGAAAGATAGTGCAGTAATTACGCGAAATTAATTAGGAGTAGGTACCATCCTATAAGAGACTCGGGGTTGTTAGATAATAATATAAATAATGACTATATAGTTAAAATAAAATAGTGACTTAGGAAAAACAATATAACAACCACGTTATGATTGTAATAAATAAATGCGATTAACATAATCACCCACATAAATTGCACTAATTTTAAGAAAACTGTGGTGGGTCCACTAGTAACAGGAATAATTTTACCACTGGAGCTTTAAATAAACAATGAGAGTACTAACTCTGAGAACCCGTACCATCACGGCCTGGGTGAATATCTAGAACTCGTCCGCATTACAAAGGAGGATAAGGTATCATTTCTTATTAATACAGTGTCCCAGGTGTTACATTTACAGACGGATCAGTCAATTTACTACGCTGGTGCAGAGTATGTAAATATTCTCTACTCCAGCGCAACCAAAAATCTTGGTGTAGGTTTCCGCTGAATCAGTTGCCAAGGTGACAAACAACTAAATTTTAAATGAGAGATATCGTCTTTTGGTGGAGATTTTAGGGGTTCTGACCTGTGGGAGTTTGTGAAGAAACCGGATTATCTTATAAACAGTGTACGAATTGCATGTTTTGGAGCATATCCAAAAGAGATGAATTAAGAGAAAGTGGAGTGTCTGATAAACGGGATGAATATATTGTGTATGAGTATGTTCCACCAACAACTGGATAAATCTCTGTATACTTGGCAATATCGGAAAATGTCGCTTATAGTTCGCCAAATTTGAGAGAGATATCATATACTTTTTATGCATTATCATACCATGAACGATAATACTGTATAGTATAATATTTTTTATTAAACGTTAATACAATAATTTAGATCACCAGAATCAGTCAGAAGATTAAACGCTATGGATTAGAGTACGGTCAGAATACAGCTCGGAATCTGGTACAGGTTCAGGTTCTGGGCCTGGTTCGGGCTCTGGACCAGGTGGTTCAGGTTCTGGGCCTGGTGGTTCAGGTTCTGGACCTGGTGGTTCAGGTTCTGGACCTGGTGGTTCAGGTTCTGGACCTGGTGGTTCAGGTTCTGGACCTGGTGGTTCAGGTTCTGGACCTGGTGGTTCAGGTTCTGGAGGTTCAGGTTCACGTTCAAGTACTTCCAGTATCCATTCCGTTACATGACCTACATCAGCATACACTCCAGGATAGCCGGGGGTTCCGCATATTTCGAAACCCCCGATATGAGACCAGCAAGGTGCCCTTCAATAACAACTGGACCACCAGAATCACCTAAGCAAGCATCTATGTTTCCTCCACCGGCACAGAACATGCTTCTCGTGATTCTCTCTCCATAGATTCGTTCACAGTCCTCTCGTGGAATGACAAAAATTTCCGCAGCATGAAGAATGTCTGGTGTAGGTCCCTCATTTTCGATTTGGCCCCATCCACTAATGTGAGCGATGTGACCATCTTCGGGAGAGTGACCTGGTTCGGGAAGTTCGACTGGCATAGCATCTATGACTTGAACTGGCGATGCAAGACGACATACGGCAAAATCAAAGTCGACGGTTTCGGGGTCATATTCAGGATGGAGGAACACCTCAATTATATCAACTATCTCACCACCAATAGACTTGGAAGAAGAACCAGCCCGAACGGAAAGGCCTTCTAGTAATCCGTGATCAACGCAGTGAGCAACAGTAAGTGCCCATCCTGGTTGTATCAAGACGGCCCCACAATAATGCTGATAATGAAGTAACAGAGCTAGCGTCCAGGGATACTGGCTTATGTCAACTTCCCTTCCGCCAATAATTCTGCCACCGGGTGCAGAATATTCCCTTGGCAATCCTGATCAAAATAAAAGACCGTATTAATTGCAGAATGGTTCTAGTCTTTGTGTCTGCTGCTTACAAACAAGTGTTTAATTAACGCAAAACTTGATATCTTATTGTTAAGGTTCCTGCAATATTTTATTTCTTTTTGGTTAAACAAGATTCAAGTTAAGCTAATTCGTGTTTCAATATATATAAATAATAAGTGGTTCAATTAAAATAAATAAATGTAACATAGCTGGCAATGCTAAATAAAATAAAAGATCATTATTTGCAAATTGTTTTTAGAAGCAATGGTTCAGTTGCTTACTTACATATTTCTAGAAACAAGTATTTAATATGATGCAAATTAATATATACCTTAATATTATGGTTCGTGTCATGTGTTTCAATGTATGTATATAAATAATAAGTGTTTCAGTTATAATAAAGCATTTCAATAAATTTATTATAATGCAGTTTCAAAGAAAGCAACGAAAATATAGTACGTGAGATGAAGACAAAATCTGAGCATAAATAAACCTAAAACGCGAATTAACCTTGACACATAGAATATTTAATTATTAGTGCTCCGTATTTCCTTCACGAAATATATTAAGCAATATATAGGTATACTACTTGCAAAAAAATATTTATCATCACTACAAAATTTCCGTTATTTATCACATTTAATTCCAGAAAAAATATATTTTTATATATGTATATATTTCGTTGTATGTAGCCAAATAATAATTAACCTAAAAGTTAATTGCTCCCTGTGTACCCATATCATAATTTTTTCATTAACATCTCACAACTTTTTACGTTGAGAACAAATTAAAAATCATTTCAATTCAAAAACGGGGCACTTTATAAGCACCTCATAGTTTTTAATAAATATATATTCTCAACTGTAAAGCATCTCCTGGATCTAATCTTAATGTGTACTTACCCAAAGCAGCTCCGACAGCCACCAGTAGAAGTACTAGCTTTAACATTCTAACTGCTGTTCTGATTCTAGTGATTGGGTGGCGTTATTTTATATTAAACATTATCTCATTCATATGCATACTTCTCACCACGTAAATATTTTATCATTTCCGCCTACCTTAGAGAGGAAAAAATTCCTAGAGATTAAATTCTACAATTAAGTAACTTATTTTGGAAAGAATTTTTTCGACATTTTTATCAGCATATTTTCGTGCTCTTAAAAGAGTGTCGAAAATATGTTCATAATGTTATCTACTAGCAATTACATATTATAGGTAATCAAGTGGTCGTCTTAAACGATCTCATTAATCTCCGCAATAGTTATGGAAATTAATATCGCGCTAAATTAATACAAGCACTGCTGGGATCTAGTGTACATTTAAGGGTAAAACTAATTTAGGGCAATCACCCTAAGGTAGTTAAAATAACTAAAGGTAACAAAATAAAGAGACACAGTGATATACCGTAACATTTACCATGCTGTGCTATGTTTTTTGATTAATTAATATGTATCTTGCATGATGCACGTGTTTGAGTATATATATGTATGTTACCCGAAATAACCGAGTTCGCCGATTGCACGATTTTTTTACCCACGGGGCGCGTTGTGGATGATAATAAATGCTTAAATGTCGACAACTCATTCTGGGTAACTATTTCGGCCACTGGGCGTTGAAAAACACACGTGTAGTGGGTATTAAAGTTTATTCAATAGCCGAGATGTGATATTTCGCTTTGTGGGCAACTTGAAAAAACCCACAACGCGTTGTGACCATTCTGACCATTTAGAATTTAATTCCTCAATTTATTTTATAATTATTATTTCAATAATTACAAACTAGTTTATTACAAAGAAAAAAGAAACAACAGGAAAACATTACATTTTGTCATCTCTTACCTTACATCTCTTACTCAGTTAAAATTACCTAGAGCAATTTTAACTAACTTTAACACATAATTAAGCAATACTAAAATCTAAACTTTAAAATATTAATAATGTAACCGAGATTTTGTGAAATTATACTTTTAAGAGTCCAAATAAACAAGCGAACATTAAATTATAATTAAATGAGAAATTCAAGGATAATTTTGACCTGCAGTTAGACGTTGTTTGTGCAATTTGCGGATACCCTGATTTTTTATGGGATATTTAAAATTTATATGCAAAAAAAAACACATCGTTTATCGGAGCCCCCCGTCCTCCCTTAAAGCACTCCAAGACATATATTCTTTAGAAATACGTAATAAAATTTATAAAATTGCATCGAAGAAATATGTAATACTATTCAACCTGCTCTTAGTTTTCACTTCAACACTAAGCTAAGAAAGTTTCGACTTTTATCTGACACTTTAAGTGTTGCAAAATAATAACGAGGTAAATGCAATTTTTATCAGCATTCCAATTTACGATATAATGAATGACAACATATACAGAATGTTCTCGACTACAAGTATGTAGGAATCATGTGATTACATAGGATACTTCCTAAAGTTTAATTTTTCCGAAAATTCTAAATCCGAAGTCAAAACATGACAAATGCGAAAACAAAAACAAGTTCGCATCGTATATTTTTCTTTTCGAAAATACTGACGATCGATCGGTTCTTAAAACGGCAATTGTTGATTTGGATCCGGATATTATCACAATTTATTATTTTTATTACTCAATACTTGAACAGTTATACTTCAGGAAATACAAACATAACGAGTGTCTCTCCGTTTCATGGTGACAAGGACAATGTTTAATATTTGGTTTTAGTTAATTAATAATTAATTATACTCATCAAAATAACAATGAATAAAAGAGTCAATTTCTTATATTTGTGTGATAATTGATAGTTTATATTTAACTCTTTTAAAAAATATACAAATTTATGTACCTGCTCACTATAAGGTCAATTTCAAACATCATTTCAATGTAGTTTTACAGGGTTGCTAAATAATCTGGAAACGGTGGTCACATAAAGAACTGATTCACTTGTTTTTATACACTGCCAGTGGTCAAGTGAAGAGCTATCCATGGCCTCTTTGAAGTTGGCGTGGCAAATTTAGCAGACAAACAAACAAAGTATTGTAGCTTCAAATGAAGTTAGCATGCAAAAACCGTAACATCGGTTAGAAACGTCCTAGACAACTCTACCTGGGTTCATAATTAGCCGCTAATTAACGGCTGACGATATAGCCTCATATCCAAGGGGTATTGCACTTTTTTTTTCAAAATAAAGCATATTTTTCATATGGGCGACACGGCGAACTTTGTAAAATCGAACGCGATCATTATGGCAAACTGGAAATGGGCCTAAAACATGCTGTAATTGTCACACTAATTAACCGTGAAATCCCCAAAATCGGTTTGCATGCTAGCTTCAAATAAAGTTAGACAACTCTACCTGGACTCATAATTAGCTGCTAATTAGGAGCCTAGCTAGCATGCAAACCGATTTTGGGGATTCCTGACTCGCGGTTAATTTTTCACTTTCACGGTTAATTTGCGGCTAATTCACGGCTAATTATCCAATACTTTGTTTGTTTCTCTGCTAAATTTGCCATGCCAACTTCAAAGAGGTTTATCCATGCGATTTCGAACGTCTCCTGTGAAAATTGGCACCTGCCACAGGGATATGTTGTGTTGTGACTCTCCCTCTAACACAATCGGAATGAATCCTAAATAATGAAATAAATAATTTCAATTTCTAGTGCCTTAAGGGTACTGTACCTACTCTGTTTGATGGATACAAGGTACTGAAGATTGTATTTTTAATATGTATATTGAAATACGTCTCAATTTGAACAACGCGTTCTGGGTAGTTATTTCCGTCTCTCCATAAAGCATAGTTGGTATAGAAGTTTAGTCAATAGCCCATAAGATGTGATATTTTGATGGGTTATGAGATGCGATAGTTTTGTGGACACTTAAAAATACCCACAACGCGATATGACTATTTTACACGTATCCACAACATAACATTCAATAACGGGTGCACGCAAAATTGATGATTTTTTTCTTTATGTAATTTATTTTTTTCATTATCTAAACTGCTCGTCAAAATTAGCATAACACTTCTTAGATTAGCGCCATTTGCGTTCTATTCGAGTTAGAGTCTTACGGTTTTTAATTTTCGGTATTCTATAGGATTGGTTTTAATGCCCCGAAGTCACTGTGCTGTGACTTAAACGGTTCGCCGTCCACAACCCAAAAAACAACACCTTGTCGAAATTTGAATTCGCAAGATTTTGACTTACAGGATCGACTAAGAAGAACGCTGTCGGGTAAAAACTCCATCCCGGCACACATTAATACCTTCTCAATAAGTTCGGTGTATTTGGTCGCCGTCTCATCTCTTCAACAAATTTCCATGCCCCTCTAAGCCACCCGTCTGCATTACGCATGGTTTTGCATGGTTTGACCTCTGCTAGGTGAATCCATTGATCCTAATGCTGCCTAATAAATTGGTGTGGGGTTCCTAAACTCCTTTTCACCCTTTGATAACTCACCCCTCCAGATCACATCCACACCGACCCCCCACTCACCTCCTCTGGTTCCGCCCCTGTAGAAGTCAGCGTTGGATGTCGATTTGTCTCGAAGTCATGTCATGGCATTACTTGAAAGCTCTAGAAGTTGGCGAAACACACTGCGGACTACTGCCTAAGCGCCAAAAGTGATATTTCAATTCCAACCCACCCCGCCACCGCCTGACAATTTGCCGCTCTAAAAGATTGTAAGCAGATCTTGATGCGTGGGGTGACTCAGAAAGCTTTCCTGAGGATGCATGAACTGTTTTTGGCACACTCCGAGTCATCCGTCTCTTCCACCTCTTTGCGTCCCATCACCCTCTTTTTTTGACAAACAAAAAAAACTTTAAATGGATATAAATTATTGAAACAGGACTCATTGAGTAGGCGGAACCTTCATTTGCCCTTGTGTGAATCGACAATCTCCAAATTCGCGAGAGATGCTTCATACGCGAGACAATTAGTGGCGTCTGTGAGTCAGAAAAAACTATGAATATGATCTCGAAAACGAAAATATGATCTCGATTTACCCGGATCGAGAGTACCTCCCCCTCCCGTTTTCGGGGATGCTGAACACGATGCCGGTGTCAGAATGTCTCTTTGGGATTGCGTAACCCCCCAAAACAGCCAAAAACCACCCCCTACATCATTTGCTTGTAGAAAAACGTCTCTTCCCCCGTTTTCGAAGACGCTGAGCACGGTGGTGGTGTTGAAGATGACTTCCGACCCTTACCAACCCCTCCACTGGTCAAAAATCACCCCCGAAAGGGGTGATTTCCCTTATTTTCTTATATCAGCGACAAAACGTCTGTCCCCCCGTTTTTGAGGATGCTGAACACGGTGGTGGTGTTCAATATCCCTTGCAACCCCCCACCAAACCCTCCACCAGCCAAAACTCACCCCAGAAAGGGGTGATTTATTTATTGATTTAGGGATTGAAGGGATTTGAAAAAAAATCATCCAACACCATCGTGTTCAGCATCCTCGAAAGCGGGGGGGGGGGGGGCAAATGTTTTGCCGCTGATATAAAAAATACCCCTTTCGAGGGTGAGTTTTGACCGGTGAAGGGGTAGTGGGGGTCGGAAATAATCTTCAACACCACCACTGTGCTCAGCATCCTCGAAAACGGGGGGGACAGATATTTCGCCGCTGATAAAAAAAATACCCCTTTGGGGGTGAGTTTTGGCTGGTGGAGGGGTTGGTGTGGGGTTGCAAGGGATATTGAACACCACCACCGTGTTCAGCATCCTCGAAAACGGGACGACTGACGTTTTGTCGCTGATATAAAAAAAATAAAAAATCACCCCTTTCGGGGATGAGTTTTGACCGGTGGAGGGGTTGGTGAGGGTCAGAAGTCATCTTCAACACCACCACCGTGCTTAGCATCCTCGAAAACGGGGGAAAAGACGTTTTTTTTTACAAGGAAATCATCTCTTCCGAATTTCGCGATTATCGATTCACACAAGTGCAAAGGAAGATTCCGCCTACCCAACGAGCCTTTTTTCATAAATTTTCACCCACTCAAAAATTTTTTTGGAGGGAGTAAAAAGAAAGAGGAGGATTGGATACAAAAGAAGACCTGCTTACAACCCTTCAGCACGGCAAATTTTTAGAGGGGTAGGTTGGAGATATCACATATGGTGCTCAATCGTTCGTTCACAGTGGGTTCCATCAACTTCAAGAGCTTTCAAGTAATGGCATGACATGAATTCGAGACAAATTAAGGCGTAAAAGAGACAAAAAAGGCGTAACCATAGAGGTGGTTGGAGGGTCGGAGTAGGTGTGGCTTGGAGGGTTGCTTGGGTTGTCAAATGGTGAAAGCGAGTTGTGGCACCCCACACCAATTTATTAGGCAGCATTAAGATGGATTCGCCTAACAGAGGTGAAACCACGCAAAACCCTGCGTAAATGCAAAGGGGTGGCTTAGGCGGTCTGGAAATGGGTTGAAGAAATTGAACGGCGACCAAATACACAGAACTTATTGAGAAGGTATTAGTGTGTGACGAGATAAAGTTTTTACCCGACACTGTCCTTTTTAGTCCATCCTGTATGTCTCTGAAATTACCGTCAAAATCTTCAAATGGTGAATTCAAATTCCGATATAGGGTTGCTTTTTGGGGTGTGCACGGCGAACCGTTTAAGTCACAACGTAACGCCTTCGGGGCATTCAAGCGGACCTTATATGTTACCGAAAATTAAAACCGCAAGTCCATAACTCAAATAGAACGCAAATGGCACTAATCTAAAAAGTGTTACTTTAATTTTGACAAGCAGTTTAATAGTTTATTTTAAGGAAAAAAAAAACAGGAAAACTGGTAGTTTTAGCCGAGGGCGCTGAGGCCACTGGTAATTTTAACTAATATTAGTACATACACAAATAAGTAGTACTAAAATCTGTAAATATAAAATATAGATGTAAATAAATTGTAAATGTAGATAAATATATGGTTCAATATTTTTATTCTTTCAATTTTTCAAAAATACCTTGACCTAACATGAAAAAAATGCCACAATCTCTTGCCGATATCATATGTCATCGGATTTTTTAATGTACTTTATATCAAAATTCTTCAATACTGCTTCAGAAAAGGAAATAAGCTTGAAGATACAGTAACGTTCTTATATTATATTTTTTTTCAAACCTTAGTTTTCTACCAAAATTTTATACTCTAATTACTTTTATCCGAAAAGTATAACAGAAAATCAATTAATACGATATTATTACAGATAAATATTACACAACATGTAACGGATTGCTCCAACATGCGGACATCTCTCTTAAGCAGAAAAAATTTCTTGGCACCAAATTTTTGCCTATAGTTTTCCACATAAAATGCACTCCGATAAAAGGACGCTCTGATAAACGGACGCGGACACCACAATTTCAGCAATTTCTTACATAAATCTCCCACAAGCGGACGCGATAGTGTATTAAATAGTATTTAAATAAAGTTTCCACATAAATAAATAGTATTTAAATGAAGTGTAAAATACATCAAACTTGTAATTTATATTTTACTTTAAAATACTATTTTCGAAAAAAATCGATTTTTCATCGAAAAATAAAGAAAATTGTTATTTCACATTTCACTGATGATTTGCAACTATAAAACATATTATGATTAATTTGAGAGTAAAAAAAAACTTGATTCAAAGGTAAGGCGATTAAAAAAAATGTAAAACATGAAATTGTGGGATATCGATTTAAAACTTGAACATAAATAAAAGTAGATCCAGAATAAACAACTATTCTTAAGCAGTTTTTTTTCGGATTTTCAAAAATAAAGCCACTTCTATGTTTTTTTTTTAATTCATTTTTTAGTCGCCACCTCGAGCACCATTGGATAGTCGGGATGATAGAAAGAAGCGGCCGCGAAGATGTACGAAGACGGACACCAACAAACAAGATTTTGACAACATTGACGTATACTTTTGACAGGACTGTTTAATGTCTATTATACCGCCTGTTTTTATTTATTTTGACATCAAACTGTCTAAAAAATGTGACAACCGACGTGCGAGATGGAAAGGGTGTCTGTCTACTTCATAACTCAGCTCGCATAGGCAAAATGAGTCGACCCGACCGTTTAGTTTATAGACCGGGAATCTAAGTTATCTTAGGTTGTGTTAGATTATATTAGTTCAGGTTGTGTTAGGCTTTTGATTCGGTTTTTTCTCAAAAAAAAAAAAAAAAACGACTCTCTCCATAGACATTGTATTTGAACTTCAAAGTGATGTAACTTTCGAGGCATTGGTCTCCTCGACCTGAAAGTGCCACCAATCGATTCAGCTCGAAAAAATCATTTCGAATGACACCTCTCCCGCCCTCTTGGGGCGTGACCCGAGAAACGAATTTTTCCCCAATATTTGTCTTATACACTTAAAAATAACTTTAAAACTGTCAGTTAACCGTGAGTTAAAACTGTGTTATAACCGGACATCACTCATGACAGGACAAAGATTGTGGTGCCGTGAGTGTCCGCTTATGGGAGGTTTAACTTTACTCATCTGGAAATGATGTACATATCTGACACCACATGTTCTTGCACATAGAGACAAAATCCCAAAACAGGGTTTGTCCGGAAAGTAATGTCAGTGAAGTTTTTTTCCCGAGACTGTACGCGCCAGCCCGCGCTTTACGTGCTGGAATTGTGGTGGGGGGATCTGACAACAAGATCCAACAAGCGTCATTTGGTTACCGGTCGTTGTAGAGGTCGCATCATACGTTCTTTGAGCGTCGTTACAGTGACCCGGTGCAAGAAAAAATGCAACATTCGCTTGAGCAACGGATGGCGATCAAGTTTTGTGTGAAACTGGAGAAGATTGCTGCGGAAACCATTCCAATGCTGAAGAAGGCTTTCGGCGTCGATTGTCTTTCGGACAGGCAAATTTTCCGGTGGCACAAGGCCTTCGCAGAAGGTCGGGGAGATGTCAACGACGAGAACCGCGCTGGACGGCCATCAACCTCCAGTTCCGACGACAATGTGAAACGTGTGCGTGACTTGTTGAACACTGACCGTCGTCTAAGTGTCCGCTTAATTTCCGAAACATTAGACATTACGAAAACCATTGTTCACGAAATTGTGTTGGAGTCTTTAGGAATGAGGAAGGTGTGCGCGAGGCTCGTGCCAAAAGTGCTAACGGACGATCAAAAAGCGAGGCGCGTCGAAACCTGCCAAGAACTTTTGGACATCTGCGAAGACAACCCCGCTTTCCTTGATGACGTCATTACCGGGGACGAAAGTTGGGTCTTTGAATACGATCCGGAGATGAAGAGGCAAAGTGCGGAATGGCACACGTCGAACTTCCTCGCCCCAAGAAGGCCAGGATGTCCAGGTCAAAGATCAAGATAATGCTGATTGTCTTTTTTGATTGCCGGGGATTGGTCCATAATGAGTTCGTTCCGCAGGGGCAACCGTAACCGTAAAGTTTTACGTCGAGGTGCTGAAGCGGCTGAAACGCAGGGTGAATCGCGTTCGCCCAGATATCACAAAATCCTGGAAGCTTCACCACGACAATGCGCCTTCGCACACCTGCATCCTCGTGGCTGATTACCTCGTCAAGGCAGGCATCACCGCCCAGCCCTTGTTCCCCAGCCTCCCTACAGCCCCGATGTGCCCCCCCCCTAGACTTTTTTTCTGTTTCCACGCCTCAAAACCCCAATAAAAGGACAGCATTTTGGGTCGGTGAATAACATTCAGAAGGCTTGCACCGCCGCTTTAAAGGCGATTCCGGAAAACGACTACTGTGCGGCTTTTGATGCGTGGAAGACCCGCTGGAACCTATGTGTGGACTCAGGAGGAATGTATTTTGAGAGTTTCTAAAGATTTGTACACATAGAACCAATAAAAACCATTTTTCAAAGCTCACTGACATTACTTTCCGGACAAACCCTGTACGTGGTCTATGCCTGCAGCTGTATTGTTTGTTTGTTTAAGGTTTAGAACTCTATGATGGTGAAATAATCAAGTAGGTATTTATCTGCTTGATGTGCAGGTGGTGCTTCTACGGCTAAACTTTCTGAGATAGGGGGGCATCGAAGGCTGATTTTGGAGTAGAACGCTTTTGTCCATGGCGCATTTACTTCTATGGTATGTTGTTAGCCTGTTTTCTGTTTTTAAATGCGTCGATCTTCACCCAAACGTGCTTAATAGGCATGTTCTTGTTTAGTGAGCAGTATTCTCGCCTCTAGCCTCATATTTTCTCCTGTCTGAGTGTTCGCTTTGCAAAAGTGTCCTGATTTTTATAATCTAGTTAGTTTTGTAGATTTTGACTTTATGTGTACGTTTTCAAACTTTGCTTGCGGTTAGCCCCTGTAGATATTAGCCGGGCACACACACAGAGGTTTATCTACGGACTTTGCCCGCCACAGTCAAAGTCTCTTGACAAATCTGTGCGTTAGTGTGTGAGCACGCGCCGGTCTTATTCATGTACAGACTTGTCTGAAGACATAAACCACACGTTAAGAATGTTGATGCCATATATTGCACAGTCTTCTCTCACAGGCGAAATCCGCGGGTCTAATTAAATACATAATTCAAAAACGATGGCTGAAAGTATTTATACCCGTTTTATAGGGAAAGAATTTTTTAACAGGGTTTATTGACATTTATAAAAGTCATCCAGCTTTATAGAAAATCAAATCAAATGAATACGTCAACAAAAATTTAAAAAAATAGGGGTTGTGATGCTTTAATTCAGTATTGTAAAAAAGTGTATCCTGGGGCGGACCGCAATTTTGTTTTTTAAAAAAATACAAAATTTACGAGTATGCTTCAGAAAGGAACTAAATTCAACTTTTGCAACACAATGCAACTTTTTTCTTATTTATATTTCATCTGGCCCATTTTGTCACTAACACCACAAAATAGTACAAAAACATCACCAGAAACGTAAAAGTTTCCACTAAAAACTTTTGTCAAGACCAAATTCCGCAGTTTTGGGAAAGTCTGCAGATAAGTCTAAAGATTTCACCCATTAACAGACCGTTTTGTCTGCGAGAGATTAAGTACGCCACAGTTGTCTACGGACATGTCTTTAAAATTAGTGGAGTGGTAACATTTAGTCTGTCACATACTAAGTCCGCGAAAGAGCGCAGACTTAAACTGCCCTAGATAAAATCCGCAGATAAACCTATATGTGTGTGCCCGGCTATTATTGGACGGAATTTATTTTTAGGTACTACAACCGATTCAGCTTCAGTATTAATTGTGTGAATGAAACTGTTAAATCTTGTGTGAATAAAACTGTTATAATCACTGATATTGTTTAGCCTGAAAAGATATTTCGTAGTGGCGTCGTATTTTTTCGGCTCGTGTTATCTTCCAATTTTTTGTCCCGTTGTTAATAACGGAGTTATTATTATATATCATATTATTAATATTGGCAGATGGTCAGATCCACGAGGATCTAGTATTATTGACCACTTAAACAAATGGGATGTGGCTGGAAAACAAAGTGTCAAATCTATGACACTGTTTCTATTATTTGTTGTATTGCTTATATCAATTTAGTCGCCATTGTTTAAGTAGACTCTTTTGGACAGATCCATAGAACCTAATAAGATTTTCCGTGTCCGTATGGTCACAGCACCACACAAGGCATTCACTAGGAGAAGTTTCGTCGTATCAAAAATGGTTTCGGGATTTGCGAAAAAAAAATTTTTTCATTGTTTGATGTAAGTTTATGTTTGGAGGGACATCGAAATTAGATCTGAAGTGACGTCTTTATTTAACTTGAATTTTATACATGTCTTATTTATGTAGGAGTAAGTTTGGCAAAGTTATTTATTCATAACTGATGTTATCTTTTATCAAAACTGCTGTTCTACCTTTTATATCCTTTCTATCATCCCTTATTGCATTGTATCCTGCAAAGTTTACATGTTTATTCACACAATAGTACTATATTAACCTTTTTTATTTGTAATAAGTGCTCTAAATTATTTTATTGTATATTGCTGATCCGAAATTCCATTGTTACAGATTGAATTTTGTTAATTTAATAGAATGACTGATGACTGAATAGAGTGACTGATCTGATCAGTGAGAGAGTGATACTTAACTTCTAATTTCCTTGGTTGCTAATATTTTTATAAAGGATATAAGGGTATATTAAAATAAACTATACTAATTGTGTAAATTATGTTTAATATACATTGAAAAACCTGGAGCTGAATACATTATTCTACGGAATTTATCTCGAATGAAGTATTTTGATGTTGGAACTGTTTGGCTTTTTGGAATGAGGGATATCCGTTAGAATATTGTAGGGATAGTTAAGAGGCTAGACGGCAGGTGATGGAAACACATAAGAATGTCGCCGGGAGGGAATTAAAATAGTTACTGAGGGGGATTTGGTGGATCAGGGCCACCGCTAGGAGGAGTAAAGTCGCTGGGAGGAGTGAAGTCACTGGGAGGAGTAAAGTCGCTGGGAGGAGTGAAATCGCTAGGGGGAGTGAAGTCGCTGGGAGGAGTGAAATCGCTAGGGGGAGTGAAGTCGCTGGGAGGAGTGAAATCGCTAGGGGGAGTGATGTCGCTGGGAGGAGTGAAGTCGGTGGGTGGGCTTCCAGTGGGCTCCCCATTAATTTCTTCTTCGATCCATCTTCCTGCACTCGCTACGTCAGCATACACACCAGGGTATTCGGCTGTGCCGCAGACTCGATAACCCCACGATACGATGCCGACAAGTTCACCAGTTTCGCTGTACAGAGGACCGCCGGAATCGCCCCGGCAGGCGTCCTTTCCGCCCGCCTCCAAGTCGCCGGCGCACAGCATGCTTTCGGTGATCTCCCTGCCGTAGATGGTCTGGCACCGCTCCCGGTCGACAATTGAGATCTCGGCGACCTGCAACGTTTCGGAGGTGTTGCCTTCGTCCACGGTCATGCCCCATCCGACCACCTCGACGGTGGCGCCCGACTCGAGGGGTCCGCGTTGGAGTTCCGCTACGGAGGCGGTCGCGACGGTGACGGCCTCGCTGAGCTGCAAGAGGGCGAAGTCGTTGTCGTGGGTGCTGTTATCGTACCGGGGGTTGACGATGATGCTGCTGACGGTGACTACCTGCCCGCCGCTGGACTGCGAGGTGGAACCGGCACGGACGGAGAGCGGCAGGGAGCCGGCGCTGTCTATGCAGGTGGCCGACGTCAGGGCCCACTCGGAGTCGACAAGGACGGCGCCGCAGAAGAACTGATTGCTGGCCCGAAGGACGAGCGCAGAGGGGTAATCGGCTATGTCGGCATCACTGCCGCCGACGATCCGGCCGCCGCCGAAGGCTGGGCGGTTTCGGTTAGGAAGACCTGCGCAGAAAAAGGGTTATGAGTGAGCTTCCAAATCGCAGACTATAAACAGGACCGGATCAAGGTCCTTATTACTACCAACCACTATATGCACAGAAAACACATCATTACATCATAATACCGGATGTGTAAAAGGATCATGGTACACCCTTTTCTCCTTTAGTTTTCAAGATAATTGATTGAAATTTGGGATATCCTATATAGAGAACAAGCGGCACTGTTTGACATACAAGTGATTTTTTCCACTTCCGGTTTCGCCGGAAGTGACACTAACTTTCGATTTTTAAATGGAATACCCTGTATATTATTACATTTTTGAATTTTGCATAATTTTCTGAATCCAACGATATGAAATAAATTACATTTCGAAACACCAATATTTTTTACAATTATAATATTTAGTTTTCCGTTTAAGTGAGCCATGACAGTTCCAATTTATTGTAAATGACCCATGTAATGAAACAAAAATCAAAATCCCGTCAAAAATACTAAATTATGTGATTTATGAGCAAATAAAATTCATCAAAATTGTTTTTGGAGCAGAATTCAATTTTTTCAAATGGAACCGTAGTACCATATAAATTACCGTATAAATGGTACCGTAGTACCATTTATTATTACTATTAATAAGTAATTTATTCTTATGTCGTATTAATATGTGCGATAAATACAAACAAAACTACAGCTAAGAGAAATGATTTGATGAACTTTATTTGCTCATAAATCATATCATTTAGAATTTTTTGACGGGATTTTGATTTTTGTAGCATTACATGGATCATTTAAAATAAATCGGAACCGTCATGGCCCACTTAAGTAGAAAACTAAAAATTATAATTGTAAAAAATATTGACGTTTGAAATATCACTTATTTGGTATCGTTTGATTCAGAAAATTATGCAAAATTCAAAAAATGCAATAATATACAGGTGTTTCATTTAGAAATCGAAATTGAGTGTCACTTCCGGCGAAACCGGAAGTGGAAAATAAATCACTTGTATGTCAGACCGTGTCGCTTATTATTTATATAGGATATCCCAAATTTCAATTAATTATCTTGAAAACTAAAGGAGAAAGGGGGTGTACCATGATCCTCTTACACCCAGTATATTGCTGACTATTCAAATGAACATTAAAATGGAGAACGAAATGGTCCATGATTTGGAAACTCTAATTATGAGGAGTAAGGCTAATCACTGTAGTAACAAATTTTAAATTGTAATTCCATAGGAGTCGCCTCACTGAATTAAAATAAAATGAACAGTGTGTGTGAATATATACGGTGTGACCCATTTGGAATTAGGACGCCTTTTTTAAAGTGGCTATTTTCCGTCCGAGTCCTAGTGTCATGATTTTTTTATTATTATTGCTTATAAAAAATGCATTTTATGGTAAACTGGTAGATTTCTATAAAAAAAAAATCAGGGCTTACTTTGCAATTTTTTGGAGCGTAAATTCGAGAAATCGAATTAGATATTGTTTACGTGAAAACTACGTATCTGTATTCAGCATTCCCTAAAATGAACTATCCCAAATTTCACCTTAAAGTATCGCATATTAAGAATTTGAAGTATACATTTTAAAAATTAGTTTACACCCGAAATGCTTTGTGAATTGTGAGCATCAAGTAACTCATGAAATAGGCGTATAAAAACAGATAATAACGATTTGTGCAAAAACTTTTTCTACGACTGCACATTTTTTATAAAAATGTAGAAAGAAATTTTGTTTTACTTATAAATAATTCGATATTTACGATTTGACAGATCAAACAGTTATCTTCAATAATTAATTTAAACAGAAGCGCTAGCAGCCAACTACGTTCATTTTGATGTCGACGATTCCCCATTTAAAATGTACAGGTGTGGGAAATGAACTGGTGAGAAATGATTTCTCACGGGTATGAACAATACATAACTTTGTAGTTGTGTAAAGTGTGAGAAAAATGCTGTTTTTCATAGCGGTCGTAGAAAAAATTATTTGAACAACAGAGTACAAAATAATAAGGCAAAATTAGATTTTTGTGCGTTATGCGACTCGGCATATCTGGAACATATGTATTTGTTCCAGAACTCACGAAATGGTTGTTTCAGTACATCACAGGCACTTAGCATTAAAAGTAAGTCGAACATAAACTGAATTCTCAAGGGCACATCCTCTTCTTTAATTTTATGTATCGCACTATTTGTGTGACTGTTGGTACGAGCTGGCAACTCTCATTTTTAAATGGAAATCGATTTATTTATGAATCATAAAAGTTTCCAAATCATTTCTAGAATACGGTATGGTACTTATTTTTTCGAAATTTTGACTTTAAATTAGTTTTTTATGCATTATTAATATGACAATGCCAAATTCGTAATAAACTAAAAATATGAATTAATGGTAGGCCATGACACACAAGTCAATAAATAAAGGCATGTGTCTAATTGTTACTGAAGCTGGGTAATAATTGAGTTAGTTAATAGTCAAACGTACCTAAGTAAATCTTTCAAATTGGCAAAAATTGACGGGATTTAAAAAATGAATTAGTGGACACAATGTTAACAATTGGAGAAGGGCATTGCAAAATAAAAAAAGGAAAACAATTATATTAAGAAAAATATCCCTAATCGCGGCAACTCAGGAAAGAGTAACAAGCAGAATTATTTTAAGATTTAGACAAATAAACTCATATTTAAATAAAGATACTGAAAAAAATAAAACTTGCTCTGAAGGGAATAATGAACACACATTTTTTTTTATTCTGCATCTGGGAAAATGGTAAAACAGACCATATATAAAAGATAGTAAATAATAGTGACTCTCCTAAGATATTTGTCAATACTTCTTTTCTGGATGAAATGTAACATTTTAAAAAGGATTACAGTAAATATAAATATAGAATTTTCGAATTTATTTCAACTGCAGTGCATGGAGCACCTTGTTCTTATGCCATACCAACATTGAAAAGAGAACATACTATCCAAAAAAAAATTATGCCAGTTTGCCAGACGCTAACATCTGTCAATTTTTTTTAAATATTTAATGTCTGCTTTTTTAAAAAAAGTTATACGGAAATATTATTTTAGGATGTAACCTAACAACTGGTTTAAAAACTGAATATACAGTATTTATACATATTTTTTAACAACTACATTTTTTTATTAAAAAAGGTTTTTTAAGGATTTTTTACTGTGGATATGAAAACATGTTTGAATTTTCACAAAGAATTTCTCTACGATGTTTACTTTTGTGTTCAAGTTAAACAATATCTTGAGACAAATGTTAAACGTAACAGAATTTGATTATGTCAGGGTATCTACCCTATTTTCAATGTAAAAGACTCAGATTGATCCAGACAATTACCTGGAAATTATGGTTATATTTTTATTAAGTAGCAATTTCTTTACAAAATGTCAGGCAATTGTATGAAATTTATATGATAATAAAAATAGAAAATACTTACCTAAGACAACTGCAATGGCAGCTACTAGAACCACTAGTCGCAACATTTCTGACGATGACCAAAATTTCAGGAAATCCCTCTTTATATAGTTCTTATTGAGCATTCATCAATGAGATATTTCGAGTACGAGTATCTTGATTATTACCAAATCTGTCTCAAAATATGTGATTGAAGGGGAGATACGACACTTGTTATTGTAATAAGTGGGCCAAAATCAGATATTATCTGATCAAAGTCCTGAATCTAAAGAGTGCAGCTCATATACATATGTAATCCATCTAACCCTCCGTCCTTAAGTAATTTATCTATGAATATTAAGCTGAGTATCTCCGTGAATGAAAATATTTATTTTAAGAGTGCTCAACAACTGCTTGGTTACCTTAGGCCAATATCACAGTGTCAAGAATGGTGATTAATATAGTTTATTACAACGAATTATTACAATAGAAAAACATACCTGAATGAAACTATGAACATTAGGTGTAACTTGTAGCAAAAAAATCAACAATTTACATATTTTAATGACCGAACCAAACCACTTATTCTACGTGTATTTTTGGGTCGCTGAATCCGAATCCGGGGTTAATTTTAGTGGTTTGACTCTTTAACTCTGTCAAAATTAAAAAAAATGCCAAAATTGCACCATCACAAGACAGACAGAATTATCGCATCATTCAAAATTAATTTCACGTCTTTGTGGTCGTCGAATACGAATTCGTAGAAAGAGTTATTATGAACCATATAAAACACATTTTGCGACAAGTGCGAAAAAATACAAAAAAAGTGACAAAAATTGCAAAAGTGTCGCTTTTTGTGGGAAAAAAATGGGAATCGGAATTGTTTTAACTTCAATATATCATTATATATATATATATATATATATATATTTTTTTTTTTTTGGGTTGCCAAATTCTAATTCAGCCACGATACACAAATTATTTTATAAAAAATGCGAAATACCTAAGATGCAAAACAGCGAAGAAAAAACCTAAAATGTGGCTTTTTGTAAGAATAGCCTGGGAATAGAAATGTTTTACCTTCATGATGGTGCAATTTTGGCGTTTTTTTTTTTGCATTCTGATAGAGATAACGAACCAACCCATCAAAATTAACCCCGGATTTGAATTCAGTGACCCAAAATACGTACAGAATACGTATCTCTTTCTAAATTGCAACAGTTTATTGTTTTCATGAATTTTGTTTTTGCACATACTCTATTTCCATTCCTAAATTGAAAATAGGTAGAAAAAAGCAAAGGTTGTCAGATATATTTTCTAAAATTGCTAAGCTCACTATACAAGTATACTTCATACTTCAGTAAACTGTTAGTTCGTGACGTTCTTAGAAAGCTAGTTTGGAAATATAAAAAAAAATACATAGATATAAATTTATTAGTTAGCATTAAAATAAAGCGTTTAAAATTGCTGGAAAAAATAATTATAAATTATAACAACTTTATGTATATTACTATACTTAAGAAAATTTTGAAGAGCCGGCAACGCCTGAGCTGCCGGCGGCAGCGAATGCCCTGGGAATGCCGACCCAGTATACTATTGGATTGTTTGTATTTAATACTCCTTAAATACTTATTCGGTCCACTGTGCCATAAAATTTTTACGACGTCGTTAAAATGATTTACGACTTTGGTAGTTCGACTTGTTTAAGACGCCAGTGACGTGTATTTCAGGTAGGTTTATTACCACAGACAATTTTTTGAGATTGTCTGGCTAAATGAGCATTATTTACAGCAAATAATGGACTCCATACACCAAAACCATATTCCAATATCGGTCTAATGTAAGTCTTGTATAAATTCACTGTAGTTGCCGTATCTGGAGACGAAAAAATTCTTCGAAATTGGTGTATTATACCAGTTGCTTTTGTACAACTCGAATTTATATGGCGTGACCACATCAGGTCACTAGAGATAGTTATTCCAAGGTCAACTTGTGATGTTACAACAGGCAAAGCAGAATTGTTTATTGAGTAGACCCTAAGTGGATTAGAGCGTCCAATATGAAGAACTGAACACTTGATGGGGTTGATTGGTAATAACCAACTAGTGCACCAGTCTTGAATACGGTTTAGGTCCATTTGCAGTTCATCCCCTTTACAGGTCGGATTGGCAAAAAAGTTTCGTATCATCTGCATATTGAGAACAGCTACATTGAAGTGAATAATCCAAGTCCGAAGAATATAACAAAAATAGCAGAGGGCCCAAAACCGACCCCTGTGGAACGCCACTCACAACATTTAATAAACGTGAACTGCAGTTTCCCACCTTAACGCTAGTTTCTCCTTAAGACGAAATCTTCAATCCAGCTAAGCAGTCTTCCACGAACACCGCAATAATATAGTTTACTGACTAACCTTCCAGCCGGGACTTTGTCAAAAGCTTTGCTGAAATCGAGATAGATGACGTCAATTGATTCGGAACGGTCAAGAGCCTTTGTCCAGGTGTTAAGACATTCAAGGAGGTTACTCGTCGTTGAACGGCCAGGCAAAAAACCATGTTGGTAAGATGGAATAATATCATTAGTCAAAAAAAATGGTTGCAATTCGTCAACAATAATTTTTCCATAATTTTACATTCTGCTGCAGTTAAACTGATTTGTCTATAGTTTTCAACAGCAAATTTATTTCCTTTTTTAAAAATCGGAATGACTGTTGCCTTTTTCCACTCTCCTGGAAGTGCGGATGTCTGCATGGAGTTTTGCATAATTATAGAAAGTGGTAGAGATAATGTAAATGCACAATTCTTTAGAACAGACGTTGGTAGACCTGGACTGGAAGATTTTTTTAAAGTTACTAGCTTGTCATAAACTTTTTCACACGGGGGTGAAACTAGCATTCACGACCTCGCAACACGCTATCAGTGCGATGTTGCCTGATGCACCTTAAGTCGTAATAATTTCAGCAACACTCTGACGCGATATTTCGTTATGTTAGATATATCCCCTTATATGCATTAAATACAGTAAAGTAAGTCAAACTAGACATTTTGAATAATAATAATTACAATAATAATAATTTTCAGAGATTAAATAATTGACTTTGAAGTTGGCATATTTTTTATAATTCCGCAAATCTGGGGAAACATTATAAATAACGAAATGGCCGCGTGGTATCGGTGGCGGCAATCTCATAGGTCTATTTGCCTAGCCGATCCATATCCAATAGAAACGCGGCATTTTAATTTAAACCTTGATTGTTGTTGTTTTAGGAAGCGTCCCTAATGGAAAATTTTGATTCGCATCAAATTATTTTGTGCATTATTTCGTGATAAAACTATTATTTATTTTCTGATTGGCATTTAAGGATATAATATAAATTATTCTACTTATTGGTAAGTAAATACTGTACTTAAATTACTTATCTAACCTATAAATGATTAGTATATTACAAGAACATAATAAGATGTGCATGAAAATAATAAAAAGATACGTGTAATTTAATTAATTGTTAGGTTAAGCAAAGTTCTTTCTAGTTTACTGTTAATATGAAATAGTCTTGTAAATGAGCTTGTGTACATTTTAAAAAATAGAAGTTTCTCAGCGTTTGAACTTTAAAATGGTAATGAAATATTATGTGTTTTAGAGCGTTCTTCAATGTATAGAGCCATGCAACAACAAGCGTTCTACTTCATCAGTAGGAAGTATGTTCACGATGTCCAGCAGGTATGTCCAAGTTAAATACAACCTAATCTCGATGTGAAATTTTCTTATTTTAATCTCCTTTGATTTTTTGTTTTCAAATAATTTTTGTTTACTATGTCGATATGTTTTGATAATGTATTGTTTTAAATGTTTATAATTGTAGAAATAAATAATTTCAAGAAATTTGTTTTTATTTATTCCACCTTGAATGATAAAATCACAAAGTGGAGTATGGTTACAAATCAATTTTTTATGCAGCAACAACGAGTTTGCTGTATGAAAAATTGAATTGTAAAATGAAGTTGGCGATGACAATGCACGGCTCCGCATTTCGAATTAGCGTCGCGCATGCGCATTATGAAAAACTGGCCACCGGTACATATGGTGGCCCCGATGCGTGTTTCCCTCCTTATCTATGGAGATTGCCCTTCTTCTATTTAGATGTTTTGTGCTTTTTCACGCGTAATATCTACGAAGTCTAGTAGAAATTCAGCTTGGTTTAATTGCGGTTCAGGCAAATTTCCATCCGGTTCAGAGGTATAATTGGTAGAAAAAAAATCGGCGAACATTCGAGCTATTTTCGCATTGTCCATAATCATTACACCAGTTCCATCTCGGCGGCGGGGAACCATGACATTTGATAACGTAGATTGTCTAACGTAATTGTAAAACTGCTTAGTTAACCAGGTTTTTTTCGTAGCATGATTTGCTATCCTTTATTAACCAAGACAAGTGATTTGAAAAGCGTCTAAAAACTAAAAAGTCATTGTCATTTCTGGAACGTTTGTATCTTTGCCACAGAGATCTTTTATACTTGATGCTATTGAATATATTCTTGGTTATCCATGGCTTCTTGGAATTATATTTTACAGGAAATAATAGAGGAGAAATGTTGAACAAGATCGGTTACCAAATTGGTAAAAACATGTCCACTGTTCATCAACATTTTTATCTCTCAGCACTTGAGCCCAGTTAATATGTTGCAAGTTATAGTCTAGCTCGTCAAATTCAATTTTTTTTATATATTTGAATTGTCCACTGTAAGTAATTTCATTTATTTGTAAGTTACAGAGCAAAACAACATGGTCTGACTTTCCGAGAGGTGGGAAACTTTGCGGGACAGAAATCAGATTAGTGTCAGAGACCAGAATTAAATCTAAAGTCGATGGTGGAAAGTCGATGGTGATTTGAATGAAAAAATTATTTCACAATTTTCGAATTTATAAAAGATATGTGCACGCCCATGGAATCATAAAGTTGCACCGCTTTTTTTTGTTCCCCAGGCGTATTTATCATTTTCAATTAAAAATAGAAGGACTATACAAGTAGTAAGTAGATAATATGACGCGTATGGTTATGGCCCGCCGCCAGAATCTGCCGGCTTTAGTTATAACGTAACTTAAGTTAGAACTTTCAATTTTTCTTAACAAGTAACACATTTTTTTTATTTTAAGCCGATTTTTGAGAACATTTACATATGAGACTATAGTCACAAGTCACAAGTCATTCGTTCAATAGTCAATATTCAATAGGCAATATTCGTTCAATAGTCAATAATTCGTTCAATAGTCACAAGTCATTCGTTCATTTGAAAGTAATTTTAAGTAGTTTCATTCATAAAGTATTTATGATCATTTGAGATTATGTTTAGGGCTGTGGTCACAGAATTTAGTAAAGGCTTGACTTGTTAAAGCCATGACTTAAATTAGGCCCTATTAAAAATACCGCTTGATATCGTTTTAGTTTTTTAACAATACGTAAGCTTTAGGTCTAAATAGTGTTACACTAAAAAAATTAGCTACCACCATGAACCACTTTCCACAATTTGACCTATTGTTTACAGATAGGTACTGGTCAGTGGCGGCCAGTGAAATCTGAAATGCTCGTATTTCTTATGGGGGGACGGGACTAACACCATATTTGAGGGGGTGATTCCCAGACCTAAGTAGAGGGCTCTAATAGCAAAAACAAAACTTCAAACGATACCTGCGAAAAATATTTTCAAAAAATATCTGCCTCCCAAGAAGATCTTGGAAACGGATTCAAGAATACTTTATGATATATATTTTTTTTACAATCGTGAAGTAAAAACAAAGTTCTAGATCTGTAAAAGTTACGGTAATTTGAATTTTTATTTCATGCCAACATTTCTTTTTTGGGATTTTACAATAATTATATTATTGTATTCAATTCGTAACTGTGAAAAAAATATTTCACTTTTGCAATACATTTTCTGGAAAATTGTTTCGCAAGGTTCATTTGAAGTTCTTTTGAAGTTTTCGAGGTAGTTCTTATAATTGTAAACAATAAATTATTGTTAGTTTTATACGGTCATTTTTTTTAATACGGGTCATTCTAAGTGCACTAGACTTTTAAAGTACCTATATTTTTACCCTCTTACTTTGTAAGGGGTTGACGGATTTCCATTTTTTTTTTTTTTTTTTTGTAATACAGTCTCAAAATTTGTCTTTCACTATATGAAAAATTTTAAAGTTTCGACTATGTGGCGTCTTTTCTGATTGACTATTGAGTGCGGAAAACTGGGATTGGCTGTTAGGCAATTTTTAATAATAAAAAACAAATGAACAGCGATTTAGACTCAGCCATGTCTCAAATTATCTTCCATGTCTCTATATATCTTAATTGTATTTTAATACTTTATGTATTTATCTGTACTGAATACCCCTTGTATTCAGTACAAATAAACAGATGTTCAAAAAACAGTGGTTTTGTTTTACTCTGAATATAATTTTAGTATTATAAAATTACTTCACTACGAAGAAAAACTGTGACCAAAAATATGGCAAAACTCTTTTGTACTCACAAAGTAAATTGTGTAAGAAAATATGTTGTCTGCGTACATTACAAAGGTATTAGATAATGGAATTGACACTAGGGGACCTTTGTATAAGTTTGTATACTGAGCATACTGCGTGAAATTAGAGCTTTCAGATGATCACAAGCCATATGTTGTCATTTGAAAAATATGGATGATGTCATATATTTAGCAGCTGTCATTAAAAAAAAATTATGTACGTCAAAATGTCGGCAAATGAAAAATTTAAATGACGGGTTCGAGCGTTTTTCTAAAAAAAAGATATCCTTTTGTGACCGTGACTTTACGTGACTTTACGCCCTCGGTGTATAATGTATGCAAACAAAATTTCGTACACAATTTGTTCCGTAAGTATAAAAGAACGTTTTCTTATTTTTGGCCACAGTTTTTCTTCATAGTGAAGTAATTTTACCATACCAAAATCGTGTCATTAAAGCTAAGTATGAAATGTCCAGAGCCAAACAAAATATTATTTTTGAGAGATAAAATTATGACAATGGTTCCATTTCAAAGATGATACACTGCACGTTCGTGGCCTGCCTCCACAGAGAAGCGACTTTAAATTAAAATTTCAGTCTGAATAATCTAGGTAGTGATAACGCAATAATTTTACCTTAACCAGATATTACGAATATAGTAGATACCTACTTAACTGCAACACATTTGCCTCTATATATGGCATCCAGATTCAACCGGAAGACGGGTAAAGGAAAATTTGATTTTGCAGTTCTCTTCTCTGTGTGCAACGGCGGAGGTCATTAGCATCGTGACCGCCAGTTCGTAAGGTCAGGGGCAGGAAACGACCGGCGCCGGATCATGCACCGGGTTACTGATGTGAACAGTATTTTTGCATTCTAGAAATCTGTTACGGCCTATAGATTGCCTATAGTAGTTGCCTATGCACTGAACATAGTGTACATACTTATTTTAGTATTAGTAGAACCTTAAATAATTCTTTAGAAACGTTTTATTAAGTAAAGTGTTTTCAAATTTATTAGTTCTATTAATTTTGATAAAACGTGCAATTAAATGTTTCAATTACTTTCACATCCACATATTAGTGACAATATTGCCGAATATTTTTCTAAATTTGTTATTGAAAAAATAGACTTAAAAAATTCTGAAACGTCGAGATTTTTAGAAAGCGAAATTTATTTATTTGTCTATCTCTGTTGGTCTGTTAACCTTCCTTGTGTACACGATAACTTGAGAACACTTCAAGATATCAACTTTAAATTTGGAACACTTATAAGTGTTCCAAAATCAAATGTTTCAAAATCAGTTCCCTAAAATGTTGGTTACAGAGAATATCATCATTGTTGGAGTTGGAAATTGTTGTGTATCTAAGACTTTCTGACTATTGTTGTTCGCCAAATAAACATTTAATTACACACTTTTATGAAGTAACCTGTTAATTGATGATATTACATCAGTAAATGTTAAAAATAACGATAATTATTATAGTAACAACGGGTCATCTTCCTCTAATTTCACTATAAAATCAGGAGACATATGTATGTCAGTTTGAGAAACCTGATATAGATTGATTATTACATGGGAATCACTGTCAATATTATATCAACTTTTATTGTTACTTTTAATCCACGATTTGCTGTAAAACATTTTTAAGGGCTGTACTATATTCAAAACATATCAAAAATTCATACAATTTCACCAAGGGGCACTTCCCATAAGAACTGTGCGGGTCACTTTTACATATTTTACATATGTACAATAAAATTGAATCTACAAGTCTAAAGGTGTTTTAGCTTAATAGGGGAAGGTTGGGGATGTTGAAGCAGTAGTATTTGAAATAAATAAACTGAAACTTTTATTATAAATTTTAGTAATTATAAAGTGGACACTGCAGTGGTGGATTTAGCAATTCTCCGTTCTACGACTGGGATGCGGAAAGTTTTCTCTTAGGCATCTCACGCTCTCAGTATGAACACCAAACCCTAACTTCAAAAGAGTAAAGAAATTAAATGTGAAAGTAGTGATTCGCAGCGTTTTCCTTTAGAATTTAGAAACTAATAATTGTGGGAAATATTGCGTTTGGAGAAATGTTATCTATTGGAACAATCCAAAAACTACAAATACCCCAAACGAATACATTTTTGAAAAAATAAACATAAACGTCATTTAAAAATGTTCTAAATATTCTAGTTATGTCTATTATATATTTTATTAATAAAAATAAAATGGACTCTGTTTTTCCATGGGATGTATTGGTAACTTTTAAACGTGGTAGTTTAAATAGAAAAGAGGTGTTCACTTTGTGGGTTATGAAAGTGATGTGTTATATACATATATGCAAAATTTTCAACTAGTCAGGAAAGATCTTGAAAAAAGTTGTAAACGCCATTTTGTTTAAATAGTTGGCAATTAATATGATCTAAACAGACAAATTTTCAAATAATAGTTACATTTTATTTTCTCCCTAATCTCTGTATACAGTACAAACAACCTCAACAATCTGAACTAATTATTGCAAAGAATTGTGCGGAATATCGATTTGTTCGTTAGTTGTATCGATTATCAAAAATGATTTATTTTTATATTAAACAAAACTAAACGCGTATTTAATACTTATGTATACATTGTTTTATTTCTTAATTGTCTAACTTTGACTGCCTGAAGTAGTTGTGAAAAAAACAGTATTTTTATCCCATGACATGAGGCAAAGTGGTCAATTCACAAATCACATATCATTATATAATAATAAACATAAATACTTCTATTTATACAAAAGCTATTAGGATTAAAATGTGTGAAGTGATACAGTTTGAAACTAATAATTATTTTTTCATATACCTTGAAAATAAGATTTGTGAATTCCTGATTTAGACATTAAAATATTGCTGAAAGGTCTTTTACATAGTAGATAGTCATTAAAAAAAATGTTTCTACGTCATTTCAACAAAATATCGAGCACGCCTAAATATAGATTTTATGAGTCATTCTGATATATGAAAATATAGATTTCATGGGCTCGAAATTCGTAATTTTAGCGGTATGTTTTAATTATGATAACAATTGATTATTTAGATTTTGTATTTTTTTGATTACAAAAATAATCCTAGATCAGATAATTGATAATAAGCTACCAAAAACTTGGTAGATGAATTATTGATAACAAAACTAAGTATTTTTAATACCCCAAAAAAATTGACACGTTTTGTCGCCCACTCAAATTCCACAAAGAGGAATTTGTGGAATTTCTTCTATCATATGAATCTAAGTACTGTGCTTCTTATTGCAACGTATTTTTTCATCATATATTTTTTTCATCATATATTTTATATCAGCGCTGTCTATTCCAGAATATGGTTTAACTAACAAATTGTGTCGATAAGTCTCTCATTTTTACATATATTTCCATGGTTTTTTGTTTCTTCGCGTACTAAACATTGTGTTACCTTGTCCAAAATAGTTCTTAGGGGAATGTCCCAATTACATCCCAATAACAACAAGTTAGTGAGATCAGTTTATTTGAGAACACGCTACATGAACAAGTTACTGTCACGTTATGTTAATAATTATGTAATAACAATTGTAAAAAAAAACTGGACGCGCGTTTCGAGAACAAAATATGGTGGTTCGGTGTTTCGTGGAAAACGTCCAGCTATTTGTTTTTAGGCCGAAGGTTCAGTACCCGCTGCAGGAATAACAATACTGACCAGAAGTAAACGCAAATAAGAGCACTTATTATTCAAAATGTGACCATGCTACTGCTGAAAAACATAAACTTGATATCCAGTATTGATTTAAAAGATACATGGCACTTCATGGTGCACTTCATGGTGCACATTTTAATGGATACATGGCACTTCATGGTGCACAAGTGCGTCGAATTCATGTACGTGGAATCTATCATTCATAATATCGGCATCAGTTTAAAGTGACAACGAGTCTTGAAACTCTCTTCCTAGATATCCTTACACTAATCCTTCTTTGTTAAAATATTGGATTTATTCCACTGTTCCAAAAGTCTTAACGCAATTATAATCTTTCACTGAGCAATAGAGTAGTTTTTTTTAAATTATATTATACCTAATATTATATAATATAATATAATATAATATAATATAATATATAATATAATATGATATGATATGATATGATATGATATATGATATGATATGACATGATATGATATGACATGATATGATATGATATGATATATGATATATGATATATGATATATGATATATGATATATGATATATAAAAGATATTGAAAATATATAGATTGATTGTTATTATGATATATGATATATGATATATGATATATGATATATGATATATGTATATGATATATGATATATGATATATGATATATGATATATGATATATGATATATGAATATGATATATGATATATGATATATGATATATGATATATGATATATGATATATGATATATGATATATGATATATGATATATGAATATGATATATGATATATGATATATAATATATGATATGATATATGATATATGATATATGATATATGATATATGATATATGATATATGATATATGATATATGATATATGATATATGATATATGATATATGATATATGATATATGATATATGATATATGATATATGATATATGATATATGATATATGATATATGATATATGATATATGATATATGATATATGATATATGATATATGATATATGATATATGATATATGATATATGATATATGATATATGATATATGATATATGATATATGATATATGATATATGATATATGATATATGATATATGATATATGATATATGATATATGATATATGATATATGATATATGATATATGATATATGATATATGATATATGATATATGATATATGATATATGATATATGATATATGATATATATATGATATATGATATATGATATATGATATATGATATATGATATATGATATATGATATATGATATATGATATATGATATATGATATATGATATATGATATATGATATATGATATATGATATATGATATATGATATATGATATATGATATATGATATATGATATATGATATATGATATATGATATATGATATATGATATATGATATATGATATATGATATATGATATATGATATATGATATATGATATATGATATATGATATATGATATATGATATATGATATATGATATATGATATATGATATATGATATATGATATATGATATATGATATGATATATGATATATGATATATGATATATGATATATGATATATGATATATGATATATGATATATAATATATGATATTATATATATAATATATGATATATGATATAAAATATATAATAAAAACTAGTTTTTTGTAATTATATTATATCTAATATAATATAATATAATTAAAAAAAACACTCTATTGCTCTGTAAAAGATTATAATGACTTTCCATTGCATTTCTTGACAAGTTCTAATTTTCGAGATGTGTCACTATTCTTCCGGACAAGCGAATTATGTTATTTTAATAGTGCACCTATAATTAGTACCTATTCTTTGATTTAAAACGAAGAGAACTAATTGATGAAAACATTTTTGTTTCAATATAAAAGCCCAAACACCATTCAGATCTCAGTTCAATTCACCATTCAGACACACAATCAGAAAACCCAATAGGCGACAATATCTCATGTAGTACTTTATCAAGATAAGGGATAATATATATGTTTTTAAGTAGAATAAAGTATACCTGAGAATTTTTAAATATCTATACAAGAAGATAAACCATAATAACTGGTCCCGAAAAACACTGTGTCTTATTAACTAGATATTAACTAAAATAAATTGCTTGCATCTATCTCGAGGTTTCACCTCAATAAACTGATTCAACGTTGGTATCTAGAGGAATCCAAGTTTTTTTTGGAACTCGGCCGGACGCAGGAATGTATATCAAGTCAGTATTACGTTGAAAACAAAACCCGAAATAATAATTAAGTGCATATAACGTAAGATTTACGTGAAAGTTTAAAACGGTACTTTGAACGAACTAAAGTTTAATTATTGCCCACATAAGTGTGTTAGTGAGACCGCTCCTTTAAAATAATTAGTGCTACTACCAACTAGTTTCATTTACATTACGGTATAAAATAGGAGTATTTGTTTTTTATTTATGTCTCTTAACTTACATAAATAGAGGTGCTTACGTTTTGGTAGATAATTGTTGGGGTGGAGGACAGCACAAAGTAGACAAGTTTAAATTTTTAAAATGCCGGCGTTTCGACGTTTTATTGAAGTATTTTTCAAGGCTAAAAAATTAAAGTACAGTGCAGTTTCTATAAAAGTTCCAAATGAAGATAATTTGTGAAAATATAAAACAAAAAACATTACTTATTTAAAATTAACAAAACTAACAAATCATTATAAAAGACAAGTTATTTACATTAAAATATGTTACTAACATAAAAATATAAATAAGAATAAAAGTCATTAAAATAAATGCAATTAGCCTAATTTAAAAATCACTTACCTATTTGAGTCGAACAACTTGTATAATATGCTTTTTGATAATTACAATCTAAGTATGTACATATTGTCTGGGGCTTATACATTCGCAAATAATTCTAGTCAACTCTTCGACTGATAGATGAAATATGCTGTTAAGAATGCAATTTTTTCCCTTATTTTTTATTTTTTTTGTTTTTTGTTGTATATGTATATAGGGCATTTCACGCCAAGTGACGTCAAAAGAAAATTATGTTTGAAACATATCACAATCGATAGTACTTGCTAAAAAAACTAACTTCCCTAAAATTTTAGATTTTTTGAGCCACAAGGAGAGGGATGGTGAGGTTGAGAAAATACAAATTTTCGTTTCGACTCTAAAATTTCAATCTTTCTCAATAAGAGAAAACAAATAAAAAAAAATAAGAAAGAAGTTTTCAATGGTTTTCGATGTGTTTTTTGCGTAGAATACGATAAAAATATTTTCAAAATTATTGGGTATAGTTTTCACCCTTATTTGGAGAATTGAAAGTTTAAAATCGAAATTTCGAAAAGTATGACGATTTTTTTTCAATTTTTTTAATCTCTCTTTTTTTGTACTTTCGATTATTTTTTAATTCATAATGGGCGTCTACCAGGAACTGACCCAAAAAACGGCCCAAAGGTTAAAAAACGGGGTTTTAGCGTATTTTCTCATCCTGTGAGATAGTAAATGGCAAGTGAATAATATATTCCAAGCTTTTTGGGGTCGCTGATTACGAATCTAACGTAGAAAATTTCCCCTAGAATACGATGGTATTTTTTAAATTTCAAAATTTAGCCATTTTTTAAAAGTTGACTACCATACTGGATCCGCCATTTTGTTTTTTGAAAATCTGACGTTAGATTCGTAATCAGCGACCCCAAAATCCTTGGAATGTATTATTCACTTGCCATTTACTATCTCACAGGATCAGAAACTACGCTAAAACGATGTTTTTTTTTACCTTTGGGCCGTTTTCAACTTTTGCGCCAAGACGAAACGTCGACATTTTAAAAATTTAAACTTGGCTACTTTGTGATGCACTCCACCCCAACAATTATCTACCAAAACATAAATCAAGGATATTAACATTACTAATAGAGGTGCTTATCTTAAAGTCAAGAAAAGCCTTAAAAGTGTAATTCTTCTTTTTGTACATTGTTAATGAAAATAAAACGATAATAGGAATCTAAAGTGATTCGTTTGGTAGAGATAATTAAAAATAACAAAGTTGTAATTAATACTTTTAGTAATTAAATAACTTACAAGTTGCCATTTAATTCAATGTCCAAACTGCACGCCATTTACTTGCTGGCAGGAAGTCGATTTTGAAATTTATCTAAAATGGCTTCCTAGTATTTCCAAGCTAAGTGAAAGAGTGAAGATCGTGATGCGAATTCAAATAAATCTGAGATTTAAGATACTTCCATAAGAAATAATCGATGGAGTTTAAATCAGGAGATCTTGCTGGCCACTCACGGTTGAATAACGACTCGATGTGGATACTTATTCCATAATTATGTGGTGACAAGTTTCTGAAGACGACTTGTGTTCGGGATTTGTCACTACAACCAAACTTCATTAAAATTTTAATTTACTTTTACTTAAATATGCCGTAATTTAACGAGTTGATAACATCTTTATATATTTTTTTGTTTGTCAGTATTAATATGACACCAAAGAGATTGGTATAATATTTTTTTTCAATTGTCTGCAACTCACAAATTGCTTTAGACCATAAGAGTTACATTTTTAGATTGGCTGTTACTGGAGAATTTAAAAAAGTAAAAATATAGAATGTTCTGATTAAAAATGATCACTGACGTCATTAAGTAAATCTTTACATCCTCACTATATAAGAAAACTCTAAAGGTTTGCATGATTATATTAAAAAATGAAGTGCTCATATCCTTGTTCATGTTATGATGAGTAGAATTTGCCGATTTTGGGGGTACTTACCTCAAAAACTTGTACGATACGACTAAGTAGCATAGTTTTAGATCTTGTAAATGCATAGTAGATGATATCAAATAGTAAACAGTCCACTACATTCATTAATAATCAAAAATAATTTGAGATAGTCACAACAGTTACTTCGGCATTAACGTTACATAGGTAGGTGGCACTTATAGGTAGGTAGGTACCTATTGTTTTTGCAGATACAACTAATGTGAATATTAAGTATAGTTACAACATGAAGTGCAGGGTTTTCATTTACATTTTGTCACCTACTTACAGGGTTTATTATACGAGACAAAAAAATATATAAAAGTTTTAGTAAAATTTCTGTGTTTCCTACCACAAACATAACGTTTTTAGAATTGACTGTTACCGGATAATCCAAAAATAATAAATGTTTAGGCTTATTGAAATTAACAAACAAACGAAAGGTTATAAAACGAAACAAAAATCAGTTTTTTTTATTTTCTACAAAAAACAAATATTTAATGAACAATTATTTCAACAGTTTACGAATTTTTGTAATATGTAGTTTAAAACCATATTGGACTTGGACTATCAAACTCTAGATTACAATTAAAAAACAAATAACTACATGAATGAATTAATGAAGAGGAGAAGTGGGCTGGAAAACCTTAGGCCGCCTGACGGGCCCATTGTGCTCCCACATTCCATGAGTATTCACCCAGGTATGCCGACCTCTCTTGCAAAGGCGCATATTTTCCTGGGGTGAATACTCTTAACATCCTCTGGATTCAGAACACAGCTCCCAAAGTGTGGGCTCAGCTCACAAACGAAGGCCTCGTAATGTGGGTCCTCGCCTGCCTCATACCCGGGGCTTCTTGCCATGACTTTTCGAACCCCTTATTTAGGAGCTCTTTCATGGTTGAGACCCCCATTCAATAGGGGACCCCTAATATAGGTTCAGGTCCTATGGGGTCCCCTATTGATCCTACTCTGGCCAGTCTGTCGGACTCCTCATTTCCCGGGACACCTGAGTGTCCCGGTACCCATGTGAGTATCACTCTACTGCAACTGGCCAGATTATTTAGAGTCAAGGACGTCATCTTTTTACAGTCAAGGACGAGTCGCGATTTGACCTTGCTGGATTCAATAGCCATCAAGGCCGCTTGACTGTCCGTGCATATTTGAATCGTTCTCCTTTTTTGGAGCCGTCTTTAGGATTTCCATCGCGCATGCTAGGATAGCATATATTTCCGCCTGGAAAACGCTAGCATATGACCCGAGGGCAAAAGATAATTTTGCCCTCGTGGCTTTGCCATATACTCCCCGCTCCGGCCTTATCGCCAATTTTGGAGCCGTCTGTAAACCAGATGATTCCATGTTGGCATATAGTATTATTTATATTATCCCAGTCATACTTACTAGGGATATAAATCCTTAGTTTTGGACTGGGACAAATAATAGGCTCCACACTGTCCTGTAACATAAAAAGTACTGGACAGTTTTTGGTAGCCTTGTTCCATATTGTGGCGTGGCCAGTGGTTTGTTCCTCGCCTATCCAAGTCCGGTCAGTCTGTAAGCCGACCTCATGGCCTCATGTTCAATCACCAAGTGCAAAGGAGGCAGCCCTGTGAGGACCTCTATGGCCTTACTTGGGGTTGTCCTCATTGCACTAGTGATACCTAGACAGACTAGTCTTTGAACTTTATCAAGTTGCATTCTAGCCTTATCCGTTTTTGTTCCTGGCCACCTAACGATGGTACCATCGGTAATAACGGGGAGAACTATGGCCGTGTACATCCAGTGAAGGATTTTCGGCCTTAGTCCCCACGTACACCCGAAGGCAGGGAGCCCTCGGGCGTGTAGGGACACGCCCATATGGCTGAGGTAGCCTTCTTGGTGCTCGTTCCAGTTCAACTTGGAGTATATTGTGACTCCAAGGTACTTAGAAGAGCTTTTGTATGGGATGACCTTTCCCGCCAGGGTAAATTCTGGCAGAGGCCCCAACTTACGCTTCCTGGTGAAAGTAACCAGGTCAGCCTTTTCGGGGTTGACTCTTAACCCCTCTTCCAGACACCACCTTTCGACCTCTTGGAGGGCCTCTGCTAGAAGCCCTCCAAGAATATCGATTTTGTGGTCCTGTAATAAAATGACGAGATCGTCCGCATAAGCTTGAGCTTAGAAGCCCGACTGGTTCAACATCTGCAGGAGGCTGTCCACTACGAGGCACCACAGAAGAGGTGATAATACACCCCCTTGGGGACAACCTCACGATACAACCGCCTCCGCTGTATCACCAGCCAGTCTTGCAATGACCTTGCGCTGGGAGAGCATTAAGTCGACCCACTGTACTATTGATGGCTCGGCTCCTCGCCCCTCCAGCGCCTGGCACATTGATTTGAAGGAGGTATTATCAAAGGCTCCCTAGATATCAATAAACACACCCAGGGCGGATTGCTTTCGATGCAACGAACAGGATAAATAGGGTTATTTATCCTGTTTACGAGGTGATGGAGAGCCGCATCAACAGATTTTCCGGCCTGGTAGGCATATTGAAGGGCGTGCAACGGTTGTTGCACCAAAATCCCTTCTCTAAGGTAACGCCTAAGGTAAATCTACCAGCCTTTCTAGCGCCTTCAAGAGGAAACTACTAAGGCTTATGGGCCGAAACGATTTTGCTTCGGTGTAATCATTTTTCCCTGGTTTTGGGATGAATCCAGCCCCTTTTGCAAAAGGGCCGGAAATATGCCGTCCTCACCAGGGCTTTTAAAATGCATGAAAGACTGGATAGCCCATCTTAACCTTTCGTACGTGACTTTTGAGGACGTCCTGTAGTCCACTGTCATTGGACCATTACTGATATCCTCTGTTGCCGTTGTCTCGGTAGATCCTGGGAAATGAACTGAGAGCAAGTGTTGGGGCGTCTCTCCAGCTGAAGATGTGAATCCTCCGTCAGGGAGAGATACTGCGCCCAACTTTGCTCCCGGATCTTTAGTTAGTACCTTGCTCAGCCTGGCTGCTGAGGGCAGTTGGATGACGTCCTCACAGCTGGCCCGCCAGGTATCCCTAATCGAGTCTCGAATGACCTTTTTATATTCCTTCTGGGCGGATTTGTAATCCTCCCTGTGTTTGGGATTTTTTGTCCGTTTGGCTTTATTAAAAAGCTTACGAACCTTTCTCCTGTGGGATTCGACATGGGAATTCCACCAGGGTGTTTTGCTCGAACTAGTCCTTTGTTTTAAATGCTTCAAACGATTCGACGATGGCTGAGTTGAGGCGGTTTAGCACTACCTTAACGTCTGCCTCGCTTTCGTACCGGGATGGAATTCCTATTCGCCTCCCTTTAAGGTCCTCTAAATAGAGGTCCCATTGGGTGGCCCTAGGATTCCTATATCCGTTTTCGAAGAGTTGGATGGATTCATCCAGCTCAAAGAAGATGTGTCTGTGGTCGGATAAGGATACTTCCAAAGACACTCTCCAAGACACAACCTGAGAGAATAGCTATGTGGAACAGAGCATCCGATCTATGACCGACTGCCTCTCAGGTGTGAAATAGGTGGGTACCGATCCCCTGTTGGCAATTTGCATACCACTCAAGGTGAGAAACTCGAGCAGCATCCTTCCTCTCGTCTGGACTTCCTTGTCCCCCCACATAGTGTGGTGAGAGTTGGGGTCGCAGCCAACAAGCAACGGCAGCCCAATTCCCTCGCAGTACCTTATAAGGTCTGAAAGCTCTCTTGAAGGACTTCCCGTGTTTTTTGGGAAGTATGCTGAGCAAATCGCTACTTCCCGTTTGGTGTTTCCCTTGCCTATAGCTAGTTTAATCACTGCTAGGTCTCTTGTACTTTCGACAAACAGACGCCCATGGAATCATAAAGTTGTACCGCTTTTTTTGTTCCCCATGCGTATTTATCATTTTCATATAAAAATAGAACATACAGGGTAACTAAATACAGGGACTATATACAGGGTAACTAAATATAAAATACGTTATATATTTTTTTAATGCCACACGCTGTATATTATTATATCTTCATCTCTCTCTCAAAGGCCGATTTCAAAAAAACTATAGTAGTAAGGTTCCCTAGTGAGTAGTTTATCCACTACGTATTTTTAAAGTTCGTAGTTTTTTAACGGTTTTGACTTCTAACAGATATCCTACAGTTTATATATACAGTGTGTAACAACCAAATGGAATAAATTCATTAGTTCCATTATTATGCACGTTTTTAGAAAATTCTGAGACACGTCAATTTCTAATTCTAAAATGGCATCTTGCGAAGTAAAAATGTCATATCTAAAAACAACACTCTTTAGGTGACAGCTACAACCCCTGAATTTTCAAATTGGAAGTAGGTGATACTTCATTTGAAGTGATACTTCATTTGAAATGTATTTTCGTTCTCTATTCAAAACTGCTATGGTTTTAAATTTTATTGCAAAAATTAATAAGAAAAAAAGTTTCTCCAGCGTAGGAAATTTGTTATATTAAAATAAAAATCAAATCATTATTAATGCAGCATATGTTCAAAATACATGCCTCCAGCATCTTGGCAGCATCCTAGACGTAAATATAAATGTCTTCTAACGTTAGTTAACATCTGCGGAGTAATCGACCTAATTGCAAGTGTTATTCTTCTTCTTAAGTCAGTTAATCGTCGGGTTTGGTTTTGTAGACCATACTTTTTACATATCCCCATAGGAAGAAGTATAACGGCGTGAGATCAGGTGATCGTGCAGACTATTCTACAGAACCACATCTCCTTATCCAGCGATTTGGAAAGATTGTGTGGATATATTGCCGGAAATTGACTTCGTAATGTGCCGATGCGCCATCCTGCTGGAACCGTATTGCATTACCTGAAAGTTGTGGGTTTCCTTCAGCTGTCGATACAACATTATTTTAGAGCAGCGGTAAATAAGGTTCTCCATTCAAATTGCCGTCAATGAAGAAGGGACCAAGTATCACAAGCCCCTACTTCCAATTTAGGGGTTGTAGCTGTCACCTGAAGGGGGTTGAATTTAGGAATGACATTTTTACGTCGCAAGATGTCATTTTAGAATTAGAAATTGGCGTATCTCAGGATTTTCTAAAAAAATGCATAATAATGGAGCTACTGAATTTATTCCATTTGGCTGTTCCACACTATATAGGACGTATTAAGTTTGGTAACATTTAAAATAATAATTTTCAAATATTTTAAATAGATACTATACACGATGTTCCGTTTAACAATCCGAAGTTCTTATTTATTTCTCAAATCTAGTTGGTTGTGGGAAAACGCGGAAAATGCTAAAACACTCCAAATTTCCAGCAATTTGCAAGAGTGAAACCCTAAAACGTGAAACCCTCTTTCCGTTCAAAAGATATTGAGTCCACCCTAAACCAACTGAGTCTAACCTAATCTTTGTAGACACGCTATATGTTTGTATTCATAAAGAAATTCAAATTCAGAACTCAGAGTCACATAATAAAATATACAAAACATTTCATAAAATAAATAATACTATAAAAACTGTAACAAATCTTTTCGAGGTAGAACCCGTTGAAAAACGAATTTCAAAATTTTGTCATTCATAAACTACTCACAAGGAGTCTCACCTTTTTTCTCCTCGGATTTTCGAGGGGAATTTAAAAATGTAATCATACATATTTTATGGACCACACCTTATCTATAAAGTCTACATAGGGTTTTAAAAAAATGAACTAAAAGATACCTAAAATGTCCTAGTCAAAATGTAATGAAAACGGTGTACATGGTTACTCATTATATTTTGATATAACCTGCTCAAAAAAGGTTTCGTATATTTGATATAAATGGAGTTCTTAGTCAAAATATAATGAACTAGCGACCCGCCCCGGCTTCGCACGGTTTACGACATCACATTAGAAACCTCTAAAATTATCAGTGTTTCTCTACTATATTATGCATGCATTATACATATAAACCTTCTTCTTGAATCACTCTATCTATTAACAAAAAACTGCATCAAAATCCGTTGTGTAGTTTTAAAGATATATATAAGCATACATAGGGACAGACAGACAGCGGGAAGCGACTTTGTTTTATACTATGTTCTGATTATGATAACGCTATAAGACCGTTTAAACTCCGATTGGCTTTTGCGAGGGCATAATTACTTTCAGCGAATTGAAATATTACGCGCAAGCCAAGGTTTACTTTATCCCTTTATGGCCTGAGGAACGCCGGGATGAGATACGCGCAAAGCCGTTCGCGAGTTTTGTGTAGCGGTGTCAATTACGGACAGATAAAATTCAATAAGTGTTCATAAATTGTTTTGTAATCTCTAGATTTCTTGAGTAAGTGAACAGTTCCCATGAGGTTTTCTTCCTCGGAATTATAAACGAGAAGTCTAACATGGAAATAACATCAAGTGCCTACTCTCGAGTACCTTGGGGCGTAACGGTCGGGTACATTCCTCATACACGGCGTTCTATCCAATTTGCAATAATTCTTTCCATTTCTATCTGTAGTAATTAACTATATCGCGTAAAACCGAAAATTGCCAAAATCTTGCCTATTTGTAAAAATGTAATAAATCTATAGGGCCTATACTTATTATTACCATCTACTTGATTGTAATGTAGGATTAGTGACCTGTTTCCATATAACTATATAGTTAATTAGTGGGATGAGGTCAAATGTTTCCAAAAAAAACTAATTTTCAGTTAGTCGACGTTTCGCAAAATTTATTTGCATCCTCAGGACTAATTGAATAAGCTTTTGCTGTCGTTTTTAAAAATAAATATGAATGAAACATTGATAAAACAATTGATATAACATAAAATAATAATAGAATACAACGTACTGTCACCCAGACGTGCATCGGCTATCTGTTATATAGATATAGATAGCCGATAGATAGCCGATGCACGTCTGGGTGACAGTACGTTGTATTCTATTATTATTTTATGTTATATCAATTGTTTTATCAATGTTTCATTCATATTTATTTTTAAAAAAACGACAGCAAAAAGCTTATTCAATTAGTCCTGAGGATGCAAATAAATTTTGCGAAACGTCGACTAACTGAAAATTAGTTTTTTTTGGAAACATTTGACCTCATCCCACTAATTAACTATATAGTTATTACCATCTACTTCAAAAATTTGAGAAGTACTTTTATAGAATGGTGAATTAGATGTTTGGTACAACTTTTAAAACGCAAATGTTTTCTATATATTTTCGAACTGAATATGTGACACCCCCAACAATTTTGTAAAATATGTCTGCTCTATATACAGGGTTTCCATTATTAAGGGGCCACAGCGAAACTACAGATTCTTTGGATAAAAGTATTAGGCTTTAAACAAACAAACTTACCTTAATTCAAAAGTTGTTGGTAATCAAAATACAGGATGTCAAAGTTATAATTTTATTTTCTATTTCCGTAAATAACTTCTTTAAAAAACATTTTTTTTAAACTTTGATGTTTTTTTAGAGGGTAATTTTAAGTTGTCAATCATTTTGATGCAAATTGTAGAGGACGCTCCCTGCAGCATTCTGAGTACATAAAAAGCGGTATAACTCTTTTGTATTTCCTAATTATTTTTTTTTATATTTTGACAGAAAAGGATATCTTTTAACTATCGCTCTGAATGACCATTTTAGTGATATTTGTGTTTTACGACTTCAGTGCAACAACCTAGATATGTAGGTATGTATTTAAATCATGATTGTGAGATTTACAATTATTAATATCGCGTTAACAATGGGACATGAGCAACTGATGATTCTCTCATTCAAAATACGACGATTGTCTCAAATATGTTTCAGTAAAATGTTTTTCGTTTCCGAAATACAGGGTGTTAAATTTAAAAATACAAAAAAATATTATAGATAATATTTAGATTATTATGTACTTTACCAAATTTGGCAAGAGGTTTTATTAGCAAAAGGGACACCTAACTGTAGAAAAAAACAACTATTTTACCTTTACCAGTGACGTAGAATATGTATGACACTGACACCGTGACACCTTTATCCCCTACATTTTACGTCGCTGTCCAAATATTAATTTTGACTATAGTTTTGAATGTTTTAATGTCGTTTACTTATATCATATTATACTAATTTTTCGCACTTAAAGGTTGATACATTTTGTGTCAAATTGTTTTGTATACTTTTTTTTTAAATTGAGTTTTTTTATAATAATTTTTCTACTATAATCAGTTTTTTAAGTCTGTTTTTCAATTCGACTTATATTTTTCTTATCTATGTTTATCTTATCCTCTCTAAAATAGTTTCGGAGCGACATTTAAAGGATATATCTTTTCTGTTACTAAATAATGAAAAAGTCAATTTAAATATATTTATACAAATATAAATTTTTAAGGTGCTAAAATCTTATAGGTACCAGTTTTTAAGAAATTCAGATTGTCGAACGCATAGAGCGCCCTTTAAAATGTACATAAAAATGATTGACAAATTAAAATTTCTCTCCCGAAAAAACTCTCTATCACCAACTTTTGTGAAAAAATGATTTTTAAAGAAGATAGGTATTTACGGAAATGGAAAATAAAATAATAACTTTGACTATTACCTTTTGGCAAGTTTGGTTAAATTGTAATATTTTTACCCAAAGAATCTGTACTTTTACTCTGGCACCTTAATAACGAGACACCCTGTATGTACACATTATTTACTTTAAAGATTTTCATTTTGTGCATTTTGGAAGTGAAATGTATAAAAACTATTTCGCTCCTTGTTTAAGAAAAGCCTTGCTTGTTTAAGAAAAGTTTGTTACTAAGATATAAAACGATACCTTATATAAACGATGTTATAAATCACGATGGCATTGGTAGACATATACATTACGAGTAGATTGAGCTTAATGTTATTGAAATAAGAAAGTCTTATGAGATATCATAAATAAAGTAAAAATCATTAGAAATGGATAGGTGTAGACACAATACACGGAGATTACCTTTATAGTTCTCAGTACTTATCTATCAAAAAAGATAATGGTTAGATGGCTTCATCGTAAATTCAGCAATTAATTTAGAACTACATTTGATTAGACATCATGACGAAAATGATGAAAACCGAAGCCTTTTTGAAGATGGTGTTGCTGACGACAATGATTGCTTCTGTAGTTATAATAATACATAAAATTATCATCAGGTCAGATTGTAATAACATTCTTATTTACCGATGTAGGTAAATAGGTATACAGTGTGGAACAGCCAAATGGAATAAATTCAGTAGCTCCATTATTATGCATTTTTTAAATAATTCTGAGAAACGTCAAATTCTAAAATGACATCTTACGACGTAAAAATGTCATCCCTATATTCAACCCCCTTCAGGTGACAGCTACAACCCCTAAATTGTCAAATTGGAAGTAGAGGCTTGTGATACTTTATTTGAAAAGTCTTTTTTATTCTCTATTCAAAACTGCTATGGTTTTAAACTTTATTGCAGAAATTAACAAGAAAAAAAGGTAAGTTTATCCAGAGTAGGAAATTTGTTACATTAAAATAAAACTTTTATAAGTAACACTATTTGTCAATTTTAGGTTCTGAAATGTTAATAATAACAAAAAATAAATGTCTGTAATTGCCGACATTCCCTACTATAAGATAAAAACTTACTAATAAATACGTACAATTATTTGCTTGACAATCGAACGACAAAAACGAGCAAGCAACAAAAAAACGAACCTGAAATTTTAAGACTGTTTTACACATACCAGTTTATTGCACAATAAATTGTAGAATTTATTTTTCAATAAATTGGCCAATTTTAATAACTGTTTACACTTTGGCAATATTTCTAACAATATATTGGCCAATTTCAACACTGCCAACTCTCAATAACTAAAACCTAAGAGTTATCATAGGTTTGTCCCTAAGAGAAACCTCTTACCTCATTATTAGGTTGGTACAATTAAATAAATGTAAAAAAGATCCCTAAAATTGGCCAAGAAATTAGAGCAAGTTCTAAATTCTACAATTTATTGGACCAATTTATTATGGACAATAAATTGGGCGCAATTTCTATTTTACACGTATTCCAATAAATTGAAGGTCAACTTGTACAATTTATTGTGAGAAAAATTGGTGTGTGTAACACAGTCACAAGAAGTTGTCCATTATCAGCTTTAGTGAAGTTACCTACAAACAATAACCCCATGGTACCTCGAAACCATAACTCCATAATCATATAACCACATAACCCCATAACTCCATTGCCCCCAAATCAAACGAAAAAAAAGTTCATCTCAGGCAATTTTTATTAAAGCAAATTTTCACTGACATTCAGGATACGTTCGAACAGTGAAATGAAACGTAATAACCCCATACCCCAATAACCCCCTAACCCCGTAACCCCATAACCCTATAACCCCAAAGCCCCATGACCCCATATCAAACGACACCTGTTCATTTCTGGCATTCTGTATTAATACATTTTGTCACGAATATTCAGAATAGTTTTGACCAGCGGAATCAAATGTTATAAACCCATAACACCATTAAATAATGATAGAACCGTCTGCATTAGCGTTACTCGATGTACACCGCGGGAAGGATGCACGATCGGATTTTGTACATCATCTAGCCCTATCTTATAAGACCATGATGGCATCTAAGCTGCAATCCAGGGACTCAGCTGGATAACGGGCTCACTCCGTTGCCTGCCGTCATGGCAAGGAGGTGCCCTGGATGCAGACACACGCAATTTTGGAAATCCCCTTTGTAGTGGTGTTATGGGGTTATTACCTTTAATTTCACTGTCCCGAACGTATCCTGAGTGTCCGTGAAAATTTGCATTAATACAAATTGCCTGAAATGAACTGTTTTCGTTTGATTTGGGGGGCAATGGGGTTATGAGGTTACATGATTACGGAGTTACGGTTTCGAGGTATCGTGGGGTTATTGTGTTATGGTTTCAAGGAGTTAAGGGGTTTGATGTGAAGGGTTTATCGGTATATAGCTTAAAAATGGAGTTTTTTGAGGTTATGGGAAACCCTAGCCCGATGGGGTTAATCTGACCCTAAATTTGGATTCAGCGACCCCAAAAACGTGTAGTTAACATGGTCTGACCCCCGAACCCGAAAATTTATTTTTATTTTGTGGCTGTGTAATGATTTGTTTTTTATTTTAATGTAATGAATTTCTTACGCTGGAAAACTTTTTTTTTGTTAATTTCTGCAATAAAATTTAAAACCATAGCAGTTTTGAATAGAGAATGAAAATACCTTTCAAATGAAGTATCACAAACCACTACTTCCAATTTGAAAATTTAGGGGTTGTAGGTATCACCTGAAGGGGGTTGAATATAGGGATGACATTTTTACGTCGCAAGATATTAGAAATTGAGACATCTCAGAATTTTCTAAAAAACTTCATAATAATGGAGCTACTGAATTTATTCCATTTGGATGTTCCACACTGTATAAAGTAGATGTCCTACGATAGATCCATGGGGTACTGTACAATTCGCTTGAGCAGTATTGAGTAATGTGGAACAAAGTGTTTGAAAATGTTGATCAACGGACTGGGTAATAATTTTGAGGGTCATGTTACGTGACAACTTGGAGATAAATATGAAATGTTTACGCATATTCGTGGATCTAAGCAAAGCTTGTGATCTCGTTGACTATCTTAGTGTGATCTCTTAGATAAGCTGTCATTTTATTATTAGAGGAAAGCTGAGTTACTTTGTATTCCTATCTATCTAATCGAACACAAGTCCTGGAGATAAGGTGACATAGTTCATCTGATACTTCGCAAATGATTTATGAAGTACTATGGGGATCTCTCATATGATCTCCACTCTTCATAATATTAATATTAATATTAATTCCATAAGTTCCATGTCACTCCATTGGAGTTACTTTTATCTATATATCTGTTCAATAATGAATGAATGTAATATTTCATTACATTTTTTATTTAAAATTAAGATTAGTTTTTACGTGCCATAACAAGATCGTATAAGTATTCTGTATTTGCAAAAATTGAGAAAAATTACTACATAGAACAATTTTCATTGCCAACATATTACCAACAATTGGATGTCATGATTTCGGCAACTAATTAGATGATATCCAATTCTGTCAGACTAAAGTTAAATTTTAAAAAATTGTTTAAAAAACAAAACGAAGAAAGATGACCTATCATCAAAAAAATCATAATCACTTGTTGATTATATGAATTCTGTTTCGAGTGACCTATATAAAAAACTGTTCTAAATGTTACAAAAACATAGTTTATTGGTAATATACATAAAAATATAAAAAAATCAGTGTACATATGAGAAAGACATATTCTGAGTCGAGTACAGTTCACTGTTTTTTGCTAAAATGTCCACATGCTCATTATGACTTATTCCTGTGTTGGATTTAAAAGAATATGAGGGACAATAACTGACAATGAGTTCAATTTTTTTTTTTTGTTTTTTTTTTTTTTTTTTTTAATAATAATAATGTTTATTTGTTTTGTAAAGTAAATTACATGGAAGCACACGTTTTGTTGTTTGACAAATAAACACAAAATCCACAAAAAGTTTTAAAAAATAAAACTTGAATGTGTAAAAATACATGCTAAAAATATTAAAATTTGTATATAAAAACCACTCACTACAAGTTATACATCAAATAATATAAAATATAACAACAATTAAATAACAATAAAATTAATATGAATTAAAATAATAGTAAATCTAATATAAATTAAAATAACAATAAAACTAGTATAAATAGTAATACATGAAATAAATATTACATAGACTTAGACATTACAGGTACATCACAGGATAGATGGACAAAACAAGGTAAGTATTTATTTAAATATTTTTTAAATCAATTAAAGCATGTATATCTTTTCTAGGAATTTCATTTAACATTTGCTTGATATGTCTTTTAAATATTTCTTTATTTAAGATATTTTTTTATTATTTCAGGTAAAGAGTTGTATATTCTAGGAGCAAGAAATATATGACACCTCTGACCAATCTTTTTGTGCATATATTTAGAGGCTCGAGTATTATTTTTATATCTTGTGTCATATTGATGGTCCAGTGTTACTTTTGTTTGATTGTGCTGTAATAATGAAAGAGATACAAAGTACAACTGACGAGGATCGAGTAATGATGATTCTTTATATAATAAGTCGGATGAGTAAGTAAATTCTCTATTATATATTATTTTTATAATCCTTTTTTTGACACAGCTCCAACTTATTTAGATAACCACTAGTCACTCCCCCCCACCCTAATATACCATACCTTATATGTGGTTCAACTAAAGCTGTATATATTATTTTTAAATGATGAATATCTAAAACATTTTTTAGAAACTTGAAAATGTGAATATGAACTCTTATTTTTTTCAGTTATGTAATTAATGTGTTGATCCCATTTTAAATGACAATCGATTATTAAGCCTAAATATTTAATACATTGTTTTGGGTAAATTTTAAAGTTGTTGTAATTGTCCATAATTTCAATACATTCAAATTTTGGTAATGTTGAGCTATATGAGGTAAAAGGTATATATATTGTTTTTTCGTAATTTAATGAAAGAAGTTTGTAATCAAGCCATTCTTTTATATTTATAAAGTCATTTTGTACTATTTGTTTCAGGTTATCCCAACAATCAGATTCGTAAAAAACAGCTGTGTCATCTGCAAAGCTGATAACTGTGCCTTGCGTGTCGACTTGAAATAAATTATTTAAATAAATAATAAATAATATCGGTCCTAATATAGTTCCTTGGGGTACTCCATATTCTACTGTAGCAAAATTACTTCTGTTATTATCAATTTCTACACATTGCATTCGATCTTTTAAGTAGCTTGTAATTAGATTTAAGGCTGTTCCTCTAATACCGATACTCTCTAGGTTTTCAAGGAGTAAGTTATGACTAATAGTATCGAATGCTTTTGCTAAATCCAGAAATATACACAAGGAGGGTCTCGAGTCATCCATAGCCTCATAAATCTTTTTAGTGAGTAAGGTAATTGCATTTTCCGTACACTTTTCTTTTCTGAAACCATATTGTTGTGGTGATAACAGATTATACTTATTTAAAAACTGTGAAATTCGGTTTTTTACAATTTTCTCGAAGATTTTTGCAATTGTACTAATAAGTGATATAGGTCTATAATTTAACGGATTTTTTTATCGCCGTTTTTATAAATTGGTTTTACTATTGCTACTTTCAAAATTTCTGGCCACTTACCTACACTCATGCTTTTATTTATGAGATACATCAAGGGATATACAATTAAGTCCATGATTTCTTTAAGGGTTTCTGTTCTAATGTTGTCGAACCCAGGTGATTTTTTATTTTTTAAACCTTGTATACATTCTTTTACCTCTTCTATAGAACAGGGATACAAAAATATTGAATTTGTATTAATTGTTTTTTTCTCTATGTAGTTCGGTTTACGTGCAATTTTACTTGCTAAAGATTTACCTACATTTATAAAGTTTTCATTAAACACTTTACACATTTCAATTGCATCAGTTAAAATTTCATTGTCTCTGTTTTTTTATTTTTGTTATTATTTTATCTTGTTTGTTATAATTTTTTTATTTTATAATTTACCGTATTCCATAGCTGTTTCATATTCCCTTTATTTTTATCTACCTCATTCTTGTAAAACTCATATTTAGTTTTTTTATTATCTGAGTTAATTTGTTTCTATATACTGTATATTCTTTTCTTGCATTTTGATTGTTAGGTTCCTGTTTTGATTTGTTGTACAATTCCTCTCTTTTTTTATTGACTTTATTATACCTTTTGTTATCCACTCTTTCCTTCTGACGTCTTTTTTTACATAAGTTTTTGTATGTTTGTTTATTAGACCAATCAGTTTATCTACAAATTGTTTTGTTTCAGTGTTAACGTCATCCTCTGAGAAAAATGCTTTCCAGTCACAATCGGCTAATTCTTCTTTCAATGTATTATAATTGATATATTTAATATACTGTTTTTTACTTACACATTTTTTTTATTTTCGTTTTGTCTATTATTATCTGTAATAATACTGGATAATGATCAGTTTTGCTTGTCTCTATTATCAATGGTAATATGCGTTCTTCTAGAATAAGTGAATTCTTTGAACCTATAAAAATGTGGTCTATACATGACTTTGATTCACCTTCTATCCTTGTGTATTTATTTATCGCAGATTTATAGCCAAATTCGCACATCGTATTTAAGTATTCACTTACATTTTCATTTGTTTTTATAATGTCGATGTTTAAGTCACCTAATATGAGTTTATAGTCTGCATCTGTTTCGTGCAACGATAAATATTGATTGAAATTTGTAATAAATTCTTTGAGATTTATAGAAGGTGATCTATATATGGCTATAATGTTAACTTTATACTTTGATATAATCAAATCTAAATTAAAAACAGAAATATTTTCTATTGACTCAACAAGGTAATGATATTCTAGATTATTTTTTATGTATATCACTAGTCCATCATTCTGATTAAATTTGCCTTTATTATATAAAATGTCATAACCATCTATCTTGTATAAGTTTAAATTATCAATATGCCACGTTTCCGTTAGGACTATACATTCAAAAGCGATATCAAAATGTGAAATGAATATTTCTAATTCTTCAAAGTTTTTAGCAATGCTACGTATATTTATATTTAGGACCTTAATATTGGGCGTATTTTTGTTTATATTTAAAACTGCATTTCCCTGTGATGCATTTTCAACTGTTTCAGTTTTAATTTCTGGTATTTCAAAATCTGTTATAAAACAATTCATTTAGCCTACCTTAATCTACACGTTTTATTTCCAATTTTTTTCTAACATATATATGGCGAACTTTTTGACATAAACATAAATATATAAATATATAGGTAAATTTTTTTCAAAATATCAAAATCTTAAAATAAAAACTTAAAAAACTAAAATAATAATAATTTAAAATAAACTAAAAAAAATAAAAGTAAACTTATTACGTATAAAATTTTCAAAATATCATCAGACTTAAAATAAAATGTTATGAACTAAAACATTATAAAAATAAAGTTATTACAATTTTATATTACTGGACTCTTGGACTACTTTCTTTTTGACGTAGAATTGGATCGTGTTGTTATTTTATTATCTTCTGACTTTTGTCTCTTCTGTCCTTTTAGTTGTTCTATATATTCTTCATCAGCTAACCTTTTTGTTGTAGAAGTATTTGGAGCACTTGTGGTTTTCCCTGATCTATTTTCCACTTCAGTGTGAATCTCAGTATCGCAACGGTCCTCAAAAATATGTTCTTCTAATTGCTCTGCTGTGTAGGGTACATTTGATATATACAACTTTTCTCCTTTTATATATGCTCCTATTCCTGTTTTCCTTGCTTCCTTTAGATGCTTTACTAATATTTTTGTTTCTTCTTTGATCTTCTGGACACTGATCTTTCGCAATGAAAATATTTGTGCCTTTCAATTTTCTAGAGTTTTTCAGGACATTGTTTTTTCTTATTCTTCGTTCTATATTGATACACTGCTGAGTTAATTTTTTATTCTCTGCTTCCACGCATTCAATTTGTTGCCCTAGGCTGTTTAATTTTCTTGTTATTTGTTTCTCAATATCTTCAATTTTCCCAGTTATTTCTGTTTTTATTTCTATAGCTTTCTGTTCTATATTCTTGTTCAGTTTACAAAATAGGTCTTCTAAAAATTGTCGTTGTCCAGTTGTAAAATCGGTCATATCTTGTAGTGTATGGTATACTTTATTCTTTGTAGTGGTATGCGTAGGCGTTCTTATCAAATTAATATAAACTTTTTGTGGCTTTTACTATTTAGTGTTTTTACTGTGCTGGAGGCCGTATGAATTTACATTTATTATATCAGACTAGATTTTGTCTCATTTTACTTTCTTATTTTTTGAGAAAAATATATAATGCCAGTTACTTACTGTTTTATGTAAGCGGGGGTACAGTTTTTATTTTTATTTTCTCACTAATACTATATATTTCTATGATTTTACTCGGAGTCTCCACTCTGCACACACCACACTTTTTCTAATTAACAAGAAACTTCGATATTGTAGGAGAGTACAAAAATACCCCGCCAATATTTATCTTTGACTTAGACCATTAGTGTAAATAATAGTAGACTCTTGATGTTGAGTTAAAATGTTTTTCAAATGACTGGTGTTAAACTAGTTACAGATAAGTGAAAATGCTTTTTTGGAAATGGAGTAATTATATAACGACTGTTTTTAAATTTCTTTTTTATTTTTATAATTTTGAAATTACACAATCACATGTTTATTTGCGCTATGTGTATTGTTGTAGAAGAAATATAAATACCTAAAGAATTAGTAATTTATCCATTTTAATAACAAACATTAACAATTTAATTAAGTCATTTCAACTACCATCATCTTCGTGTGGATTATGTCTCAGTTAACCACAAACACTAAATTCCACTGATGATAACAGGTGCCGAATAATTATTATAAATAAATGTTTACGTAATGTTTTTGTAACTGTACCTACTTGAAACTACGCTATACTTTTATCAGTTTATTTCTGGCAACAAAAATACCGATTATGGTGATTATGGAAATGACTGTTGCGCGTCAAAAGATAATATCTCGATTACCTTCAACCAAATTATCACAATCAGTAAGTTTTTTAAATGATGATGAATTTCCAAGATAAAACTGGTGTTTAGGAGAAAATTTATATCTATATATGTCGGATAAAAGAGCACGTGTCATAGCTTCTAGTGAAAGCAATCTTGGAATATGAGAAAATGTGTGCGCAAAACTTAGATGCCACTTTTAAAAAATTAAATGAAATCTGTTTACAATTTAAATATCGTTCTCATGAATAAAATGTAGTCAAATATTTTACTCCAAATTAATAAACCAAAACCTTCAAAATTTACGAAAATATTTGGAGCATTTACGTCAATCGGGAAGTTAAATCGGAATCGGAAAGTTGCTTATAAGGAAGAAAATGCTCCAGGTTATCCCAGATAGCCCTGACGCAATTTTGTTTTATTCTTAAACAAATGATCTTATTTTTTTCATTCATTTACATACTTCACTTTAGCGAAGATGCTTTAGTGAAAAGTTGAAGTAGATGTATGTTTCGTCTAAGTAGAAGTAGAATTATTTTTGAATCAAATTAGAGTGGTAAAACATCACCATTTACCAGATAGGTCTAGAAAACTTTTTCCCTTTAATGGGGAAAACGTGGGTTGGCTAACCAATATTTTTTGGCAAAAACACTATCATCGATGCAGAAAATTCTCCTTGCGACATATATCTAATCCTGGCTACCAAACCAGAGCGAAGTAATTGAAGTTGATGATTTTAATTAAAAACTAATATAAATATTTGAATGGATTGTGTTACAGTTCGGCTGCCACATTTCAAAACACAGTATCCAACATTTGTCTCAAAAATTCATTTTTTACTCCGAGCAAATACTGTGTTTATTCCGCATCTATTGCACTACCTAGAAAACGAATATCTTTCATAGTTACGCACATATATTTCGGCAAAACACAGTACATCTACAATACAATTTTTTGGTTTTCTACGCCAAAACCCAGCAAATGCTATTTTTCAATAGTAAAATATAGGCGAAACCTAGTATGTGGTACTTACTGTGTATTGGAAGCAACATCCGTAAGAGAATGCTTTACAAAAAATTTACCCGTAACACAGTACGTGGCAGTTACTGTGAATTGGAAAATATATTTTAGTTAGATGGTTTTACTCGTAACACAGTAAGTGGTCAAAGCAAGTGGTAATTAAGTGGTAATTATTGGTCACAAAGATAATTGGTAATTATTGGTCACAAAGTAGGTAAGTGGTAATTATCAAAATGAAAATGTTATGTGCGAATACAATGCTTTTTACTATATACTCTGCTCACGATTTATTAAACATTTATGCCAAAACACAGCAACTGCATTTTTTTTTGAAAAAACAAGAATCTTTAAATTATTGTTTACGTATATATTATATATATATATTACAATAACTTGCAATTATAGTATCCTAAACTGTTAAAATTGTATTTAAAGATCTTTAATAGTTCGAGGGCCATATGTTTAAAGTTTTCTTTAATTTACTCAAAACTTTGAAAATAACAGTTACTGTGTTTTGAAATATGGCAGCCGAGTTCGCAGAAGATACATTTTCTTGTGAAAGATATTAATGCAAGTATAGAGATTTCCATGGTATAAGAACAAATACGGGTTACCATTTTAAAAATATATGTAATAATAGACTCCACCTACAAAAATCACTCTAAGATATTCTTATTTTTCCTTTAATAATTACATGAGACAATATATGTAGGTAATTTCAATTTAGAGAACCAATATCAAAAATGAGCTATATCTTCACGTCCGAGGAAACGGCGACTGGACAGATACATAAATTCATTGTTATTTTGCAATTTAAGTTCTGTACCATGACGAGAGAACAAAATAATTTATTGTTATTATTATTATTAATGATATAAAATGAACATTTTGACCCTTTATCCGAGATTTTAGTATTTAGTACATACAGGATTTCTATCCTTTTCCATCCATTAGAAGAAAGTTGTTACCATACATTTAACTTAATTTTTGAACTATCCGTTCTGTTTACATGGGTTTTCTGTTATTTTTTTACGTGCTATTTATTTTTTTTAAATCTGCTTCTTATTTACTAGCTATCATGTTACCGCTTACCAATCTGCTTTTAATTCCTTTAATTTAAACATCTTCGGATTTTTTTGATATTTTTTAATGAGGGTACTTTTTGTAATAATATTAGTATAGCAGTGTAACCTAACAGTGTAAAAGTATAATATACTAAACAAAGGAAATGCTTTTGCTATCACCTTTTACTTGATCGCATTTGCTTTTGCTTTTACTTTCTAAAGCAAAATGTACCTATTTGTTTTATTCATGATACCCAACTATTTCTTCAGAAAAAAAAACGGGCACCGAATTATTAAAATTACCAAGAAATACTCAACTACTGATACATAGAAGCCAGCTTTCAATAGATAGCCCCCACAGTTACCATCTGAAAAAGTTAAAGAGACTACAGAGATAACATTTCAATGTAATTGCATAATAGCTTTAAAATTATTTAAGAACGTGTGATCTGATAATACAGTTTATCTGTGAATATTTCATTATCAATGTATGAGTATAAGATATTTATGTTTTGACAGATATTTTGATATCAACATGAAGCCTTCATTTTTGAGTGTACTCCAAATCAAAAGATATTATTTGATATTTATTAATTATTTCATTGTGATTACGCCTAATATTATATTATAGAAGAGCCAGTTGGAATAAAAGAAGAAACCTCAAAATTGTATTTTCTTTAACCCAGACTACCCTTGTAGGAGAAATATTTAATAAAATATCAGTGACATATTTTGTTTTGTGAACATATGAAATTACCACTGCAAATATTATTCTTTCAAATTATAGCTATTTCAAATGTCATTTGAAATGTAATTTGTGGTATGTAATTTGTAAATTTGATGTATTTTATTACCTCGGAGATTACTAACAATAGACCTACCTATAATTTCCCACTATTCACTCCAATGTAGACCCACCTAGAATTCCCTAATTTCTAAAAAGAAACTCACTTATTTAGTAACACTGAAATTTTAGGGGATTTCAAATATGAGATAGTATGTAGGGCATTCCATTTGAAAATCGTAACTTGGTAGCACTTCTGGTAACATCGGTTATTAAATAGATCGATAATTATTATATAAATGTTAACCGAAGTTATATAAATGTTGCTTATACAGAGTGTCTAATTGTATTTATGTACAAATCCATATAATCCTCATTTTCAATCGATTAAACTGTTGCTTAAAGGGCGAAAATCTGCCGACCCTATCGTCGCTTCTAAGATAAAAGCTCAATTTTATTTAAAATCAGAATCCGTAGCATTATCAGGACTACTCTCACCATATTCGAGTATGGTAGCATATTCGAGTAAATTTTATGTACAAGTGTTTTTTTTGACAATGTATTAAAGTTGAACAAAATATCAAGTCAAGACAGATGAATGTTATTTGGAATTTTCATTGAATTGTTCCATAGAAATTTGTTAAAATAATTATTACATATACCTTCAGTTCCGGTATCAATTATTGGCTGTTTTTGTAGAAATTATAGTTATTGAGTTACCTTAGTTCTCAATAATAAGTCGAGATTATTCATTTAACAGATGAAATTGACAAAAAAAATATTTATGTCATATACAGTGTCCGCCATAAAGTTGGAACCATATCAGTATTTTTTTTTAATATTAGAATTTAATAAAAACTTTTGGTGACAATCACTTCTGCTTCTTTCTGAGTAACTTAAAATACACCAATTCAAAGTTGACATCTAACATCCGGCAACTGTCAAATTTGAGATTTTCAAAAAAAAAAAACTTTAGAAAATGGCCTAAATCGTTTATATTTCGAAAAATGTTACTAAGAAATTATGTTCCTAATGACATTTGATGCCTACTATATATGCCGATTTTGAACTAAACATTTTTATATCCAAAACATTTTATATTTTCGAAGTTTTTGATTCACTCCCGTAACTAACTAATCCGAAAACATTTAAAATGCTTCAAAGCAGTACAAAGTCTTCCATTGCAGTGCATACTGTGCTAATTAATATTCGTAGGTATTGTTGGTTTTGAAGATTATTGATATTCTTAATCGAAAAAAAGGTAGGTACTGTCTGGATTATTTTCTAGTTTGCAAAAAAAATCACGCATTATTTTTCTGTCTTTCTTTTTTATTAAACTTTATTTTGTTAGTACAAAAATGGTTTTAATTACAATTTGGATATCTTAACACGAAACTACTAGTTAAAAATAACAAACAATAAATAAATGCCCATTATGGCAGACTTTATACTGCTTTGAAGAGTTTCAAATGTTTTCAGAGAGTACCTTTTTTTCCGATTAAGAAAATCAAAAATTTGATAGTTGCCAGATGTTAGCTGTCAATTTTGAATTAGTGCAAAATAACTTATATTTTGGAAGAAGAAGTGATTGTCACCAAAAGTTTTTATCAAAGTCCAATATTAAAAAAAATCCCATATGATTCCAACTTTCTGGCGGACACTGTATATTAAAAGCTAACATTTGTTATGATTTTAAGATGCTGAATATTTTAACTTTATATAATTTTGTAAAAGTTTTACTAAAATGAAACCTTCTACTTATAAGCCTAAAATGTTTCTAGTTATTTGAAGTATTTTTTGTTACTTACAGTTCATGTAAATGTAAGAACAATTGTATTGTAAAATCAAATACTCTTACAGTAACTGTACAATAAAGCTGGAAGGCGTTTTATAAATCGCAAAGAAAATTAGATTCAATTAAAAAAAATATATTAATATATCACTTTGTAGGTTTCCGAGTCAAACTTTGTAAGTGACTAGTCATTTTATCAAAATACTCATTTGACAATATGCTCACGACATGTGCCGTGAATGAAATGTTGGAAAAACCGGAAACTGTTAACTGTCTATTAAGGAAACATTTTTAAGTACGTAAGAACCGACTTAATGACTAACACTGCTTTAAAGAACTGGGTATACTTCATTAAAAAAATCAAGGTCGTGAAGAGCATATATGTAGAATATTTTATATTTAAATTTAACGATGATGAAGCACCGCATCATTAGATGTAAAAAAAAGGTATTATGGTTATTATAAATGTTTTGTAAAAATACGACGGTACAAAATTTGATACATATACATAGGGCTCTCTAAATTAAGAGAAAAAAATTTATGTCACCAATATTCTGGAAAAAAGATAGACTTACATACATATACATAAGTCACTGACAATTTTTGTTCGAGGTACTTCCAAAACTATATAAATAAAACATAAGATATATGAATATAATCCATTCTACAACTTAGCCTAATATTTTCTCAATAAACTGTACACTTAAAAAAATATATAGACAGTCATACATTCTTTCAACTATTTTAAAAATCTAGACATTTCAAAACATTTTTTAAGACTTCTATACTTTCACTCACTTTGTGAATGTAAGTATAATATCAATCGTATAAAAATCACTCCTATTTTCTATGCCTCCTGTAAACACCATTGTTGTTGAAACATGCAATGTCTAGGAACGCTCTACATTATATTTCAAAAAAATACTTTTCCACTGATCCTCTCATTATACTATAATATGGTAGGTAATTAAGTATACGAGCCCAGTCGCATATGTGTTGGAACCACGGAAATATATGACCGTGTTATATGTATGTATTTTCAAGTTGGTATTCAAAAAGCTATTGTAACTTTAACAAAAGCAACTAAATTTATTTAATACTACGTGGCGTTAACAATTAATCTGTAATAACAGCTATATATTGCGTTAACTAACAATAACCCAGAAATATAAAGTTGTGGTATTAAGTTATTTTATTCAATTCATATAATATGACTCGTATATGAAAAAAATTCTTTTTAAAAAAATATGTCATTGACGAATTTATTTATATATATATATATGTTATATGGGGCATTTCACGCCAACTAAGTGAGGTCAAAAAAAAATTATGTTTGAAGCATATCACAATCGATAGTACTTGCTAAAAAACTATCTTCCCTAAAATTTTAGATTTTTTGAGCTACAAGGAGAGGGATGGTGAGGTTGAGAAAATACAAATTTTCATTTCGACTCTAAAATTTCAATCTTTCTCGGTAAGAAAATGAAAAAAATTAAAAAGAATGTTGCAATGGTTTTCGATGTTTTTTTTTTTGCGTAGAATACGATAAAAATATTTTCAAAATTATTGGGGGTAGTTTTCACCCTTATTTTGAGGATTGAAAGTTTAAAATCGAAATTTCGAAAAGTATGACACGATTTTTTTTTTTCAATTTTCTTTTTTTTAATTCCTTTCTTTTTTTTGTACTTTCGATTAATTTTTAATTCATAATGGGCGTCGACCAGGAACTGGCCCAAAAAAACGGCCCAAGAGTGAAAAAACGTGGTTTTTAGCGTATTTTCTCATCCTGGGAGATAGTAAATGGCAAGTGAATAATATATTCCAAGGTTTTTGGGGTCGCTGATTACGAATCTAACGTAGAAAATTTCCCGTAGAATACGATGGTATTTTTTAAATTTCAAAATTTAGCCATCTTTTAAAAGTTGATTACCATACTGGATCCGCCATTTTCTTGTTTGAAAATATGACGTTAGATTCGTGATCAGCGACCCCAAAAACCTTGGAATATATTATTCACTTGCCATTTACTATCTCAGTATGAGAAAATACTCTAAAACCACGTGTTTTCACCTTTGGGCCGTTTATTAGGCCAGTTCCTGGTCGACGCCCATTATGAATTAAAAATTAATAGAAAGTACAAAAAAAAAGAAAGAAATTGAAAAAAGAAAATTGAAAAAAAAATCGTGTCATACTTATCGAAATTTCGATATTAAACTTTCAATCCTCAAAATAAGGGTGAAAACTACCCCCAATAATTTTGAAAATAATTTTATCGTATTCTACGCAAAAAAAACACATCGACACCCAGTGCAACCTTCTTTTTAATTTTGATCAATTTTTTATTGAGAAAGATTGAAATTTTAGAGCCGAAACGAAAATTTGTATTTTCTCACCCTCACCATCCATCTCCTTGTGGCTCAAAAAATCTAACATTTTAGGGAAGTTAGTTTTTTAGCAAGTACTATCGATTGTGATATGTTTCAAACAGAATTTTTTTTTGACCTCACTTAGTTGGCATGAAATGCCCCATATATATTTTTATATATTTACTTATATCACTCAAAGTTATCCAGATATCTCACATATTTTAAATTTTTTTCTTTAGCAAGTACATCCTTCTGTTTATTAACCAGCTGTTCGGTCATCTTACCTCACCGCTACCCGTATTTTCGTCAGTCTTGACAATAATTATATTATTGTCAATAGCAATCTCCCTAGTACTTATCGAAAACTTTTTCGAGGTCTTGAATGTTGTGAAAATATTCCTATGCTGCCAGAAAACTTTTGTAATAGGAGAAGTTTATCGCGTATTTTAACTTTGATCTTACTACATTTGTAGTCTGATGGAACACATGATAAAATATTTTTCTTATTAGAATTTGTTTATTTACATAAGTAGTAGATATAATATCTATTTTTTTTTATAATTCATGCTCATTTAAAAATAAAATATTGTATGCCAGTCATAATCAAACGTCAGTTTGTCTCGTCAACATTTGACAGAAAAATTTACTGTGTAATTTCACCTACGGTACCCAACTGGACGAAAATTTCCGGAAACTTTTTTCGATGTCGTGTTAACATAAGGGATTGCAATCCGGAAAACTGGATCCAGTACACCGGAGAATCCGGCATCATTAGACGTCTATCGGATCCGGTAAATTAAAAAAAATATATGAAACATTTCTTGACAATAAAACCGACAAATGTACGAATAGAAGCAGAAAGGGCCTTCTCGGCCGCTGGTTACATTTGTAGCTCTGTAAGAAGTCGATTGGGAGATGTTAAAAACAATATTTGTTTCCTACGATATTTTTTTTCAAAACCAAGTTATTTTTTTTATAATTGTTATACTTAAAATAATGGTTTAAAGTAAGTATGTTAAAAAATAACAAGTTTTGTGATACTCGTTATTGTGATAAGCGAAACTCTAGTGACTGTCATAATTATGATAATGAGATTGCCTGGCGTGTCTGAATTACCTAATTATTGTGATCTCAATGAACAGCTTGATTTAGTTAGATTTAATATAAGTTACTTATAACGAGCCATTCTAATGAACTAAGAAAATGTTACGGGTCGTGCTTAAATAACAATGGTGCATATTGAACATTTATTAAATAATTAATTTTTTGTTTTTCTGGTGGTTACTATTTTATTTACTCATTTGTAAATATTTATATAGCATTTGTATGTATATTATTTACTGTTGAGGTATTTAAAGATATTTGTTGAAGTATTTCCGACCCGAAAATACTTCGATTAAAGATTAATTTAAAAAATGAATTTAATTAAAATGATTCAGAATGCGCTTTATATTATTTATTCTTAATTTTTGGAATTCTGTATAACTGTTGAGAGTATGTTATGTCAAATAGCCGTGCAAATAGCTTTAGAACCTCTAGTGCCTGAGTGATTTTTTAAATAAACTTTTCTTCGTCAAAATGAAATACAGTATGTCAAAATGTCGACAAATGAAAAATATAATTGACGTGGCCGAGTGTTTTTCTAAAAAAAAAATATCCTTTAATTTTCATCGAATTTATTTAGCGCAACTCTGGTACTTGACAGGTACTTGACAATTGTTTTTATCGTCGTGTCGGAAAATGCATTTGTGTATTTCCTCTATTTAACCGGGCGGGAATCCAGTTGTAAACGAGTAATTACAATTAATTATTGAGGTTAATTCACTCCAGGCGAAGTCGCAGTCAGATAAGTTTTACCACTAATTGTACAAAATTTCAAATACACCACTGGTAGACGTCCAAATGAACTTAGTTGACTGTTCACCCATCGTAACTGATTGCAATGCATGTTTAACTTAATTATACTATTATACGAAATTCGTTCCTCCGTATATTATGTGGCGGTATGATAGTGGCTGAAATGGTCTGTAGTTAGACATTATCATGTCCCGAATTATAACTAGAATACAGAAATGAAATATAATTTTCAAAATTCTTTGTGAATATATTTTATTGGTGAATGTATTTTGTATTGGTGAACCACCATAATTTTTATAAAAACGTATCAATAACACAGGCAGACAAAAAAAAATGTCAAGACCCAGGGGGTAGATCCCTCCCCCCCCCCCGGTTTTGAGGTCGATGAAACCGAATATGACCATAAAAAAAAATTAACTAGCCGTTTCCCCGTTTCCACCCCAGTACACCCCCTCCTTGGAGTTGAAATGTCAATTCTCATACAAAGTCGAGTGGGATGTGTATTCCCATGTTTTCTGAGAATATTCTCGGGGTCACTAAGAACGAAGAAGACTACCAAAAATAAATTAGCTCCACTTTATTATCACTCCTGAACGGTGGGTCCGATTGACTCCAAATTGCAGGAATGCCTTTGGGATTCTATTCCAGTCCTCGCCCCGTCGAGGGAAAAATTCAAAAAAATTTCGGAGGGGTGGGGGAGGAGTAAATTTCGCAAAATCGACGGGAGGGGTAAACGGAGGCGGGGATCGGCTTCAGCCTCGAGAGGTCTACAAAAAAGTATAGGAGGGTCGGGGGCGGAGCTACGGGCGGCGGCGTCTTCGCGAATCCCACGGAGAGCGATTTCGACCATTTTGAGGCGTCGGAGAGAAAAACGCCCGGAGACGTTTCGGCTTGGAATTCGGTCCCATGGTCCGCCTCGGGGTCACTTTCGACCCTGGATTTTTTTTTCGAAATTTTGAACTCGAAATTTCTTTAGGAGTTCGCCAATCACGCTTCCGCCAAATTCTCCTCCCGGCGTCCTCCGGTAAAGTCCTCTAGCGTTTTCGCGTCCGACGCCCGGGAGCGGAGCTACGTAGTCGGGTCGCTCTCGAAACCCACGGAGAGCGATTTCGACCCTTTAGAGGCGTCGGAGAGAAAAACGCCCGGGCACTTTTCGGCTTGGAATTCGGTTCGTTGGTACGTTCTCCTCCGGGGACCCTCCGAAAAAGTCCTTTGGCGTTTTCGCGTCCGACGTCCGTGGACGGAGCTACGGGGTCGGACCGATCTCGAATCCCGCGGTGAGAGGATGGGGGTGGTAACGGGGAAATGACTAGTTAAATTTTTTTTATGGTCGTATTCGGTTTCATCCACCCCAAAAACTGTGGGGTAGGGGGTCTACCCTCTGGGTCTTGACATAATTTTTTTTTGTGTGCCTGTGTAACCATTAAATAAATGTCTGTGTGTACAGGGTGATCGATTTATCATAGGAAGTGAGTTTTTCTCGGAAACGGCTGAGAAATTAATTTTTGTGGAAGGTAAATCACTTTTACTCACCTTCACTCAAAATTAAGGCAAAAATAAGTCTTAACGACGCTAAGTGTCGCGACGCCTCGTTTTTTTTTTCAGCAAAATACCTTTTTTTTTACTTTACCATTACAAAAAATACATTAATTGTGTCTTCTTTCTTATTTAACATTTTTTTGTATCTTGAATATTTAAAAAGTTATGTTACGGAAGTTACTTTTCTGAAAATATTTCGACCTAATTCGGCACAGGCAGCATTAATCTTTTGCTTCAAATTAAAACACAAATTGGTTTGTGCACAACTCATTTGTCAGTATTCGAATTCAAAAAATAATAACAATTGCTTTAATAAATAAGTATATGTATATAGTATAGTTAAGCCAAAAATTTTGTTTCTACTCCGTAGAAACAAAAAACTGCCATTTCCAGTACCCACTCCAGGATATTGAGAGTGTGTTGTGTCAAATAGCCCAGATTCGTTCGAATTTTAACTTTCTAACGGCCACCATTTTAAAATGGCTTGATAGAAACGCGCCAAAATTTATGAGCATACTGCGTGAAATAAGAGCTTTCAAATAATGTATCACAAGTGATGAGTACATGATACCTGTAATTCAACTTTGAGACATATTTGTTTAAGATATTCCATTTTTAATAATTTTTTATGAGAAAAAAAATCAATATTGTACTCTTAAAGTACGAATTTTATTTTATTTTCTCTGCTGAAGTTACAATAAAAATATCAATTACTTTGAAATTCCAGTTTTGTAAGTGCTGTTTTATTTTATGGTGTAAACAATAATAATCCTGTAAAATATACTTACAAATATCCAAATACAAGTCAAATAAATATAAAAAAAATATCAATACCAATGACAATATTTTTCCTCAAACTATACCAGTTTCAAGAAGTAGGCATACCAGAATCTTAACCCAGTATGAAACTCTTGAATGTAATACTATCAGGGTCGAAATGGTTGACTAGAATTTAATGTTATAGATCCATCAAATCCAACAACATACCTTTTGGGGTTGGTATCTCGTTTTCTCATTGAGAAAATAAATCATTATAATCATTATAAAAAATCGAAGATTTTTAATTACTGCATGAAAAATGCATGAAGCCAAATCTTATTCATTACCTCGATATCAAGGAGGTATAAAGAAAATCGGTAAATAAAAAAATATTTCAAAATAATTAGACTGCTCGTCAAAATTAGCGTAACACTTTTTAGATTGGCGCCATTTGCGTTCTATTCGAGATAGAGACTTTAAATTTCAGTAGCTTATAGGGTTGGTTTTAATTTCTCGAACTCTCTACGCCGTGGGTTAAATGATTCTCCGTCCACACCCCGAAAACCAACCCCATGTCGAGATTTGAATTCACAAGATTCTGACGGCAATTCGGATTCGGACACCTACATAGTGGGCTGAGAAGGACGATGATGGGTAAAAACTCGTCACATATTAAGACCTCCTCAACATATCCAGAGTATTTGGTCGCTGTCTCTACCTGTCCTTCTACCCTGTCCCAGCCGCCGTCAGCCATACATCTGCAGTTACGCTAGTTTTTCATGCTCTGACCTCTGTTGTGCGATTACGTTGACCATAATCCTTCCAAATAAATTGATCTGGGGTGCCACAACTCCCTTTCACACTTTAATAAGTCAAACATTTTATTTTGTACAAGCCTTGTCCAAGATCTACTAAAGAAAACATATCATGAACTGACTTTTTTCATATGGGAATATTTCTACTTCTACTACTTCTAACTCCATAAAATCTGAAGTCAATCCCACGTTCCGTTATGAAGATACTTTTTAAAATGGAATGTAAAATTCCACCAGCCACCACTGCTGTAAACCATAAAACTACGTAGACAGTTTTGCAGTGTGGAAATGAATATGGTTTGAAATATCTTTAACTGTAGATTGTTTATAGAAATCGTTTGTCTCTGATATTTTATATGTAAATAAAATAAAATAAAATAAAACTATAAAAACCTGTGAAACCCCACTTTCAGTAATATCATGTACAGTGTTTTTACCACTCTCAGAAACCGAGTGTGAACCTGGAAAAGTAAGGTAATGAATATTTAGAAAAACAGTTAGAAAAAGTTAGAATCAGAAAAGTTAAAGTCAGAAGTCAGAATCATTAGAAAATTTGTGAAAGAAGTGAAATCTTATCTTGATACAGTTCTATACACATGTTTACCTATAATGAATGCACAATACAATCAGAATATTTGTGTGCGATTTGCGAACGAACGTAGGACGACGTAATATATCCATATACCACAGATGTGACAGATACACATAAACAGACAATAACAGACTGTACTTTTCAAAGCGTTCACGGCTACAACTACAAAAAAATGAGCACAAATTCAGGTTTTCTCTAATGTGGTCAAGGGCAAAGTTACTGTTGCTGCACTGTACGTGTATATAGGTACTTCTGTACTGATTTAATTCGAAATAAAATCTTCTAGGACTGAGATAACAAATTTTAAACGAATGAATTTTCTATTCGCATTCATTAAACCAAAATTTGACGGAATTTCCATCATGGAAAACTAATAAAATGAGGTTGTTGTGGGGGAAAAAAGTTGATTATCATAAAATGGTGGGAACCCTGCTAGATAATACACTTGTACTTGTGATGTGTAAGGATCACCCTCTAGCATTGGCGGTTGGTGATATTTCAGTTAGCCATATCTTGAAATCGACGCATGGGACCCACTTCACTTTTTAGGTGATGACTATACACCTCTTACAGAAAGGATTTATAGTGAAATAACCGTCAACAAAGTTTGCGAAAAAATTTCAAAAAACCTGGAGCACTCCCTGGGATCTCAGTAACGCTCTGTGGAATATTTGCAGTAAATTATTTTTTCATAATCTAGAAACAAATATAAGGAGAGGTTTTTCGATTTGTCACAAAATATATTTTTATCAAAATGTTATGACCATTTTAATTTTAATTTTATAGGAACATTTTGTTTCCCAAAAATTAAAATGACCATAACTTTTTTGAAAAAAAAAAAATGTAACAATTCCGAAAAACCTCTCCTTATATTTGTTTCTAGATTATGAAAAAAAATGTACTGCAAATATTCCACAGAGCGTTACTGAGATCCCAGGGAGTGCTTCAGTTTTTTTGGAAATTTTTTTCGCAAACTTTGTTGACGGTTTTTTCACTATAAATCCTTTCTGTAAGAGGTATATAGTCATCACCTAATAAGTGAAGTGGGTCCCATGCGTCGTTTTCAAGATATGGCTAACTGAAATATCACCAGCCCCCACTGCCCTCTAGTATACTTAAATGAAAGCGGATGTAAATCACACTGATGAGACCGAAGAAAGTTGAAATCCGGATCTGAGATTCCTGATGGGGGTGACGATGAGCGGGAAATTATTGCTCTTCAAATATCTATACCAACACAAATGTATGCCACCGCACATTTATACACACATTTTCCCTTACAAAGTGAACACCAATATTGAGGGGGGAGTGAAAAATATTGAGGGGGGAGTGTCATATGTGAAAAACATATGACAAACCTTCAAGCAAGGTTCGAATTCTCTCTAGTAGGATGGAAACCCACCAAAATACAATATCAATTGGTTTAGGCTTTCTTCTATTCACTTATTAAATACTATTGATACTAGGTCAATACTCTTAGCCGATAGCAGGTAAAATTAAAACTAAACAAGTGTTATGTATATACCTACTTGTATATTATATTCTGAATATTATATAAACATATTTGTTTATATAAGTTCTCTTCTGTATTTTTCCTTTGTTACAGCGCCTGATGTATACCCACCGTGAGGATAACGTTAATATTATTTGTCCAAAAGTTGTCCCTTTATTTTAGATTATAGGTTTCTCTGTTTTATTGAATTTTCAACAACGTTTTAAATTGTTTTATAGTTATTAGGATTTCCAACAACTACTGTTTTTTCTTCAATAAATGTTACTTGTATACACATTATAACTACCTAATATTTTGTGGAGGTCTATTAAAATAAGAATTTGCTTATACAAAAATATGCGAAGATAATAAATAATAAACGTTGAACAACTTATACAGTAGAATATTATCGATGTCCACAACCTGTTAAGTATTGTCAAATTGCGTAGGCGACTTACATAATGTATTTAAAGAATGAGCGACGACATGAATATACATGGGAAATAATTTATAGTAACTAAATGTTACCCGACTTGCCGTTACATTTTAGCGTAAGACAAAATTGATTCAGAAAATTCTCACATACATGTCTGCATCTGTTAAACCGGCCGAATATATTTTTACGTTAAAAATAGAAATGACCCAACCAGGATATTCTTTAACTTATAATTTATAAATAAATACGCGAGCTCCTCTCCACGTACCTGCTGACCCGTGAGTAATATTATTAGGTCACCCGTGATACCTGTTTGTTAGTTTATTATTATTATAATTTATATTGGATAATTTAATCCTCGAGACAGTCAATGAATGGATTTACTCACGAGTTTTTTTTTTCGTCAGTCGTAAAACGTAATGAAGTGAGACGCTTCTTGGAATTTGGTTACTTAAGACTCGAAGAATGTAGAGACGCTTCATATTGCTTCCCAAGTGCTGGGAAATGTAACGTGTAGATTTTGGTTCTCTATTGCCAATCTCTATATGACAATCCTCGTTTTTCACCCTAAAGCAGTTATTTCCAAACAGATATATCCTTTCTACCAAATTGAAATTAAAACTCTTTGAAAGTCTCATCACCTCCAAACTGTCATATTGTGACACTGTTTATGGGCCTGCGTTATTAAAAGTAGACGCCAATCGACTACAACGTGTACAAAACTCTTGTATTCGTTTTGCATATGGAATTCAAAAATATGATCATATTAGCGCAGGTTTTCAAGATAGTGATTGGCTCAAATTAGATACTCTTCGCAGGATTCATTTACTTACTCTCACACACAAAGTAATAAAAAACAAAGAACCGAAATATCTATACAACAAATTGACATTTTTTAAAACATACAATAATGTATCCACTCGTAATAAGCATGTACTAGTAATACCTAAACACTCCAAAACAATTTTCACAAGAAGTTATTCAAACACCGCCTCCAAAGCATACAATTCCCCTTCCAAATGAATTTAGACATTATAGTCTTGTTAATTTTAAAAAAAAGTTAAAATCCTTATTTTTCGAGTAGTAAAACTCTTGGCTACGAATTATGCTATGTTTAATAGGTTTTGATTTATGGTATAAATAATATAATTGTTCTTGATTCTGATAATAGCGATTTAAATGTTCAAATGACAAATTGATAAATTGTAGACATTATGTTACTTTTGTATTGTATGTGTTATTTTTGCTTTCTTTCCCAAATTGTTAAGTTCTGGTTAAGTCGAAAAGCAGCATTGCCGCTGAACTACGCCCTTTCATCATTATCTCATATAATAAATTTCAGTTTTGTATACACTTTTTCTTTTGTACCGAAAATGATGAATAAAGACGATTTATTATTATTTCGCCGACTTTATAGTCACACTTCTCAGCGTAAACGCTGGGAAACATTCACCCATTCCTGCTGCAGACAGTGATGGCTTGATATCTCATCCCCGCTTCCAGCAGAAATTAGGCTCAGGCGAAGGGAGGAAATTCATCCTGTCCCAAAACCTTTCTTACAATATGACATGTTTGTAGTACAACTGCCTTCTGGCCATTTCGAATAATATTATAAGACAGTCCTAATGCCGCGATGTTCTTGACGAATCTCGTCGTCATCACTCCCTCTGCCGATATTACTAGGGCGTACGTCTCCACTTTCTCCAGTTTCCATAGGCGCTTCAGCTGGATTGACAAATTTTCGTATTTCGCGATCTTCTCCCGTTCAGTCATCTGAATGTTGTGGGTAAGTGGCACAGCGATGTCTATGATGATCCCTCTTCGTTGTTTCTTGTTGATCAGCACAATATCTGGTCGGTTGAAGTCCACTGTTCAATCGGTGATGATTAGCCTATCCCAGTACATCACGGCAACTTCCGATTCCAGCACAGCTTCCGGGACATATTTGTAGTATGGCGGAGCCGTCGCTAACAGGCCATACTTGAGCGTCAGTTGTTGGTGAACCATCTTCGCAAGTTGGTTGTGCCTGCCGAGATATGCTGACTCTGATAGCGCGGGACACCCTCCTACTATGTGTTCTATAGTTTCGCCTGCAGATCCACATTTTCTACATAGGTCTTCGACGTCGTCTCTCAGGATATTCTTCTGGTAATTTCTTGTTTTTATAACCCTGTCCTGAATGGCAGTCAAGAAGCCTTCGGTCTCGGGGTACAGATAGCCGTCGGTAAGCCATTTTAATGAATTTTCTTTGTCGATGTGGTCTGGCTGTAGCATTTTTGGAAAACGGCCCTGCAAAGCATATTCCATCCACTGGGTCCGGAGCTTCTCTTCTATTGGTACGTCGACCGGGATAAGTTCACATCCGAGGCTCAAAGGCGTGTAACCAGCGTCCTCTCTTGCTACTGCTGTTATTAGCGGGTCCCTGTTCGTTAGCAGTTTTCTTCTTAAGGAAGCTTCTTGATTAAGGCACTGATTTTTGATGTTCGATAGACCTCTCCCACCTCGTCTTCGCGGCAGGTAGAGTCTGATTACGGAAGAGTTAGTGTGTAAGTGCCTGAACTTAGTTAGGAGCCGCCTGGTGAGTCGGTCGAGCTCATCAAGATCAGTAACGGACCACTTGACGATTCCGAAAGAGTATGTCAGCACTGGGACAGCCCACGAGTTGATGGCTTTGATAAGATTGCCTCCAGATAAAAGCGTATTCAGCAACTTTGTCACGCGGCTCTTGTATTTCTCTTGGAATTCTTTCTTCAGTTGTGTGTGGTTGATCCTGCCGTCTTGACACACTCCCAAATAACGGGAACAAATTATTATTATTACTATTATTATTATGGGAACGTCAGTCATTCAATGAATGCATAAGTCTCTCCGTGGAGATTACACTGCACTGCAAGGTTTTGCCCCTGGACAATGGATAGTTGTTTCCGAAGTAATTTTTCCCGCTGAAAACAAATCCAGGCGGAATTGCTCTATAACGTTATTAAGATATTCTAAAAGTCCAAAAAACACTGTTTTTTTGACATACGAGTGTATGAGGTTATGTAGCATTAGAGGAAAATCCTCAGACAGGTCGACCTTTGTTTATGAATTCCTTCATCCCCGATATGGCTTTAGCAAAAATATTACCACAAAGTTTCGAGTCGCGGCATCATCTTCAGTTGTTGAGTCTCATTGTCAGTTTAAATGACCCCCCAATTTTTATATCAGGAAATGAAAAGTATTCTCACTTGACCGATATCGATAATGTTCATTAGCATCATGTACCAAAGTTGCTCATACTATTAAATGTATTGTTTTTGAAAAAAAAAAAAAAAACTAGTTTCAGAATTGCTCTATCACGTCAGGTTTTTGAGATATTCTAACCTAAAAGTCCAAAAAACACTGTTTTTTTTGAAATACGAGTATATGAAGTTATGTAGCAGAGCGATTTTTTGTTATTGTTTTTTCAAAAAACCATTTATGGGATCTTATAGTACAAGCATTCCTCTTGCAAATGCCGTTGAGTTTGCTCAAATATCTTCGCCGATATAGCGCATTTTGAAATTTTTATGTTTGTGATTTTCACTATACCTTAAAACTTATTAGGGACACGTGTATATCGAAACGTAAAAAATATCTAAAAATCAATAACAAGTCAATATTTTCTTATGTCAAAAGATCTGCTTGTTCAGAATCTAAGGTCAGATTTTCAAAATTTTTTTGAAGAAAATTCAGTATGGGCGACCTGAGTTGGGTAAAGTTACAATAGCGTCTATGGAACTTTCATGAGCTTTTTTTATTGAAAGAATGACGACTTTATTTATATTCTTTTGTATACTAGAAATTTATAATAATATAAAAATAAAAATAAAGGTTAAGAACAATTATACTCCTTATGGCGGAAGCAATATGGCGACGAAAATGCGATATTATGATAAAATAAATGAGTATTCGATTAACCATTCGTTTTCTGTTTTCGAAACAGCTGAAGTCTTTGATGTTATTTGATTTTCATTTCATTTAATGAAAGATTCAATATGGTGACCAAGAAAATTCGAAAAATAGGTAATAAGTGCAAAAACTTGTTATTGATTTTTAAATATTTCTTATACGTTTCTTAACAAAAAAAATATTTTGATATACACGTGTCCCTAATGGGTTTTCAGGTATAGGAAAAATCACAGACATGAAAATTTCAAATTGCGATATATCGGCAAAAAAAGTATAGTACAGGAAACTTAACGGCATTTGATAGAGGAAGACTTGTACTATAAGATCTCTCACATAGTTCTTTGAGAAAAAAAATAATCGCGGTACTCTATAACCTCGAATATGTCAAAACCAGTGTGTTTTGCATTTTTAGATTAGAATATCTCAAAAACTTGACGTGATAGAGCAATTCTGAAGATTTGTTTTCAGCGGGAAAAATTACTTCAGAAACAACTACTCATTATCCAGGGGCAAAAAAATTTCAAAATTTTGCAGGGTAGTGTTATTTACAAAATACAACGTAAACGGTAAAAGTACTGCACAAATTCAACCCAAACAAGCAATTTTTTGAAAATAAAATAAGCAGGTCAAATTTTAATTACAAGAATGCATATTTTGACATCCTGTGTTTTCAAGCGACTACGTTATCATTAATTTTTCAAATGATAGTGCCCTATTTTTGGTGTTAATTTTGGCAAAACCTGTATTATTTAAAACGAGTGACCATTTGTTAGAAAATTTTAGAAAAAATTGGAAATGAAAATTATGATACACAAATTTTATTATTAATAAAAATGAACAATGTAACATTAAAAATAAAATACATGATCAGGCTAATTGATTTTCAAATTGCGAACCACTGACTTCTTGATAAATAATATCGTCTATCATAGCAGGTCTATCTATACATAGAGTGCCCTATAGAATGATCTATACATAGAGTGACCTCCGAGATCTCCAGAACTTACGACCCTGATTATTTTTTTGGGGGATATTTGAATGTATGTAAAAGTCTATATTCCCAGAACACAAAGTTTAGCAAATTTAAAGAACAGAACAAGCGTAATAAGACAAATTGTGGAGGAAGTCATTCACAGTGTACTCAGTAAATTTGTAGACTTCCTTGTTCTAAATAACTCAGTGGCTGGCAATTTGAGAACCAGTTGACCTGATCTTGACCTTTATTTCTATGTAATGTTATAGTTAATTTTTAGTGATAATAAAACTTTCATTTCGTGTCATAATGTTCATTTCGAATTTTCTTTATTTTTTTTTTTAATGTAAGGTAATAAAATTTGTATACAATTTGTATACAAAATCAACACCAAGAATAGGGGATGTCATTTGAAAAAATTGCGAGGCCAACTATAAAGTCTTTCTCAACTATCCCTTGTCTTCGATTCAGGATTGGTCGAAAAAAAAATTGTTTTGGTAATAATTCAAGCAATAGTGAGATTGCTAGTAAAAATGTTAACTCCTCCTTACTCTCTACTGAGATTGAAAAAAAGCGATCTATCAGTATTTATGTATGTATGTATCTCATTTTAGTTAAAAGCTGAAAAGGTGTGAGCTAAAAAGTGTAGTTTGTTGAAACCTAACCTGTTCTACAATCTATAGAACATTGTCAGGTTTCAATCCGAGTATATGTACATTAATGTAAAAATTTAATCGATTTACTAATAACAAAACTTTATAAATCTAATTTAATAAATGATCATAACGGTTTTACAACGGTCAATGATCATAACGGTAACACAATATTTTTCTGTTCTGCCATATTTCAAATGAGCCATGTGTTCTTTAAATCAATATAGATCTTTTTTGTTTGCCCAATATACTTTTGATCACAATCTTTACAACTTATTTCGTATATTCCTGACTTTTCGTTATTGTCGATTTTGTCTTTGGGGTTACCTAAAAGCGTCTGTAGTTTATTTTTAGAATTGTAAACCGCGGGTGAATTTAGTTTCAGGTTCAGGTAACGAAGCAAATTTTGAATTGTCAGTATCTCTACGAAAAGTCGTGGAATTGTACAGGGTTCTCTTAAATTTATGCTTCCTTATTAACTTATCTATTAATAGATAAATTCTTGTGTTGCCCATCACGCGTTTGACAACAACCATAGGATAGACATAAATAATTTAAAATGAATTAGAAATGTAACAAACAGTAGACGGTTGGATGCATTTGAAAGTTTAGAGATCATTAAGTGTAACAATAGTATGAATAAAGACAATGGTCCGATACCCACCAGTCCACTATTTGCTCTGATAAACAAAGACAGTTACGGTTCAGTGAACCGTGACAACAAATTTAGTATAAATAGTGCAAGTGTGTAGGCTAGAATTTAGTTTTAATCTTCTCCCTGAAGATGCCAACTTGGTTGGCGAAACGCGCGTCGAGAAAAGTGTAGTAGTTCGGTGTTTCGTGGAAAACGTCCAGTGTTTTGTTTCTACGCCGAAGGTTCCAGTACCCACTCCAGGATATTTTTCTAAAATAAATAAAAGGCGTAAGTAGTGTAGTTTCAATAGGTCAGCACGAATCTTATCATGTTATGAAATCGTTAATTTTTTATATTTTCTACGATCACTGATTGACATCTACTGCTAAATATCCACTCTAGTTGAGAATTTATTGACGTCAGAGTTTTTAAAGAGTCGTACATTTGCGGACTTAAACCACCCACATATCACTACCAAATATTTTGGATATTCGATGCCACTCTCCAAAAGCTGCTGATTTCTAGATGCTCTCAAGTATAAAATTTTTAAACACTTGAACAACACAAAAGCCTAAAATCAGATTACACCACGTTACATCGGTCAGTCACTACACCGGATTTCGTCGCTATGTTCATCACATTGATCACTAATGAAAATATGGAATGATATATTTTCCTGACAGCTTGGTGAAATGCAATCATATTGTCTAATGAAATAAAGCATGAAAAGTGATCGCTGATCACGAGTTATGTAGAAAGTTGCCACAAATTTTAGATTTACAAATATTTGGCATAAAATTGACATCTAATCTGAAAAACAACAGAAAAGTTTACGAATAAAACGTTTGCGCATTTACAAGTTATGGTACTGTAGATTACAAACTTTGTGCAAACTTTTGGGTACACTGCTGACATCTAGGGAAAACTGTTTTTGAAAGATTTTTTTTGTAGCTTTTATAGACCCAATAATGATACTTGGGCTCTATGAATTTTGCAAGTACCTGTGTATACGAATTGTGAGGTTTTATTTTATGATATTATTTGATTTCATAAAAAAACTATAGAGGAGGCAAGTTTGTCCATCCATTCACCTTTTCTAACCATAACTTGAAAACAATTAATTACATTATGTCGCCCTTACATTATGTTTTAAATAAACATGAGAACAGCATAGACGTGGATTCCGAGTCAAGAAAAGATCTTTCTTCAACATTTTTCCGAGTTGTCATATGACAAAATAGTTTGGTATCCCAGAAATTATAGAGGTCAGGTAAAAAACAATCTGTACAAATATGTAATAAACAAAACGTAGACAGATCGATTCGTCTCTATTATCATAGTAATTGAATATTGCATTGTAATAATTTAGTATTACTAATAGTGACATCGTCTGATCAAAATCATCACATCAAAAACAAAAGCGTTGAATTCTGTCATGGAATTGATACCACATATCTTGAATTCTCACTCTTAGAATTGTCGAGTTCTGAAGTTTTTAGTATTACGAAAACTACATTACGGGCATTGTCATTGCATTAAAATACATTAAAAAGGAAAACATATACAAAAAAAAAACTAAAATCTATAAATTCAAAATAAATGAGTGACTTGTCCACCTTTGTCTTCCAAACATGTTCTCATTTTTCTTGTCACAGAATGGAAAACATTGCTGAACATTTGGGTGGGAGTTGTTAATCTCCTGAAATTTATTTGTAATTCTAGTCCGTAAGTCTCCTAAATTTTCGTAAGGAGTTTTCAAAACTGGCTTTTTTGTGTGTGGCCATAAAAATAAGTCGCACGATGTGAGATCACAGGACCGTGGTTTTGCCATCTATCTGACATATTACTAGTAATAATTCGGTCTTTTTTCTATAATTGCGTTATATATTCTTCGAACTAATTCTTAATTTTTGGTTAAGGCTTGTTATCATCTTCTCAATAACATTCTTTAAATTATGTCGACCCACACGTTCTAAGAGTAATAATTCAAGACATGCGGGATCGATTCCATGGCATACTTTGATTACTTTTTTTATATTCGATAATACGATTACTAATGTTTCTATCTGATCGGTAACACTGCATAAAATGCATTAAAGACAGGCGTCTGACCAGCACCGAATCTCTTCTCAGATTGGAGTTCTCAGTATTCTCGATCTCAGATCGGCTGCACATCCAATTAAGAAGCGAATTAAATTTCAGAAGGGTAGCCAGACTTAAACGACGGTGCCTAACAAAAAACATAATTAAAGATTGTTGGATGGCGTTGTTTTGGCGGACTAATTCCCCTTTGTCTGCCAACAGACTAACAGGCTATGAATATAAACATGTCGAATATCTTCCAGTTTGATTATTTCGTTGATATATGAGTTTAAAGATCCTACAGTTGCTAAGTATAGACGGCATTATATTTGTATGACTATTCTGTAATTCAAATTCCTCAGATGCGTTTAAGTATTTGTTTATTGCGCATTTATGTAATCAGATAGTAGATATACGAAGAATGTAATGGGCATAAACATAGGATATCGGAGGGGGTATACATGTCAAATATTTTATTTAAGAGAAACAGAAATATTTTATTATGTTGATATTTGATTAAAAAAATAATGACACTAGAGATTTCAAAAATATTTCAAGTGCTACTCCAAATACCTACTAGCCATTACTTGTACATACTTAATACATGTACTAGAATGCATTTAAAGGTGGTATGATAAGAAAACATATCAATTTTCGATACCTACTATGTTTATGACAATGTTTAAAATGCTAGACTAACAAAAATAAATTTTAGAATGGTAGAATTTAGGATAACAACAATTTCTGAAAAATGAAATACTTGCGTTTTTTATCTATTGCTGCCTATTTATTTATACCTACCCATTTTAGCCAGATTTAGCAAGATTTAGCAAGATTTAACTAGGTCCGTGAGACAATTTTGTATTCTTCTTTTTAAAGGTTCTGGGCTTTTTAAGAAATTATTGTCAAGAATATTTGTCCAATAACTAAAACTTAAGTAATGTCGTAATTTCTCTCCTTTTTCATACTATTAGAATCATTAACATTAACTTAGTTATGTAGGGAACTCGATTTCATTGTATGAAAACGAGAAAATAAAAATATACGTAGCGAGATAATTTAATTTCACTACAACGAATGCTGAGCATATTATTTATGACTTATGACGAACTATGTCAAAGGAAAGGAAACGATTGACTGCCGAAACGGGGTAATCAAAAAGTCTCAAAAAAAGTATACTGATTTGGCTTATCCCCGATATGGCGTTAGCAAAAATATTACCACAAAGTTTCGAGTCGCGGCGTCATCTTCAGTTGTTCAGTCTCATTGTCAGTTTAAATGACCCCCCATTTTTATATCAGGAAATGAAAAGTATTCACTTGACCAATATCGATAATGTTCATTAGCATCATGTACCAAAGTTGCTCATACGATTAAATATACTGTTTTTGAAAAAAAAAACTAGTTTTACTTGAGCATGATGTTCAAGCTCGTAGCCAGGAGGATGCTAAAAAAGACATACTAAGAATAAGGACTTTTGGAATGTGTAAGTAGTAATGTATAAATTTATATGATGAGTTCATATTTTCTATATTGTACTTTTTGTTAACAGAACGTTTTTTTTTTAATTTTAAAAGTTTTTTAACTGTTTCCTGTACATATACTCAATTTGTGTTGTAGCTTTTTCGGTTGCTCTCCAAGAAAAATGATTTAGAACCATTAACTTTTTTTTGTCAGAATACATTTTTTATGTTTTTATGTGTCTTAACTGTTTTTTAATTAATATATTTTGCAAAAATGGCTTTGAAAAATGATAATTTAGTGGAAAATGAGACTTTACTCGGAACATGAAAGAAAATTTAAAGCTTCCTGTGTCCATTTTGACTTTTCTATTTTATGAGTAATATTTAAGCACCTCTATACTATTCTAGCTCCTCTCAAGGTTTTTTCAGCCCCCCTATTCTAGCCAGCTACTTATTTTACTTTCTATTTTATTGTACGTTCAATGTATGAACAAGTTAACTAAAGTTATTAGTTAAAAAATATTATAAAAAAAAAAGATTTGATTTTAAGTAAAACTTCCGCTTTTTTCTCTCTTTGCCTGCTATTGAAAGATACTATTGTTTAATGTAAATTCCATTTTCCTCAAAAACAAGTTAACAAACAGCACAATTTTTCATGCAAGGGACTAAGGAATTGAAAAACACTCACTTCGAGAAAATAACCGGATTCGCGACGGATACTAAAATTTCGGTAGAAAATATATTAAAGGTAATTTACTCTCAAACTGGCTATTAATACAATTCTTCAAAATGGAGTCCTTTAAGGCGATCCCTAAAGGGTTCCATTTTGACGAAGTACGAATATTCTTTAAATTTAATGACATTGCCTCCCTCAAGTGGTAAAAAATAGTTATTTTTTTTAAACCGGAATTTATCACCCTCTGCTTAAGGGCGAATATTTCAATGGGGATGCGTTCAATCAAAAACAGTTATATCAACAATTAAATATATAGTGCTATATTGACCCAAACGATTCCAAAATTTCCCAAACGATATGGGACACCCCGTATAAGCCACTACACCACGATGAGTAAACATTCTTACAACGTTTGTCAGAAAGAAAAGAATGTTACGACCATCGAAAGCTGGTTTCGGATTTTTTACTAGCCAACTAAAACAAAGCAGAAACGGCCTTGGTGTATTCTTTATTTTATCCACATTGCAGATTCACGAAGATGAATCATTTCTTTTGCTTCGCTTTTTTAGATCAATATTACGAAGATGATACTTATCGTAAATAAAGTCTGTAAATGCGGCCGATACAGCCTATAACATTTTATACTGTTGTATCTTAAGGTCATCTACTCATCCTTTTTTGAATCTAGGGATGTTTGTACTTTTGTCTCTTAAATAAACATTTTGTAAACCCATGATGATGCTGAGTATTGTCGTCTCCCAAATATTTTTAAAATTCATAAAAACAAATTGTGTTATACTTGAACTGTGCAAGGGCGTAGCCAGTATTTTTATTTGGGGGGGGGGGGGGCATCCAATGCAGATTAAACAAAAAAGCAAAAAAAGTCATTGAAGGTAATAGCAAGCGCAATCCCCCGACTATTTTGGTTTCTACTTTACCATTTGGGGGGAGGGGCGATCGCCCCCCCCCTGGCTACGCCCTTGAAACTGTGTTATTATTGATTTGCCTTGGACTGCCTTATGTGTTTATACTATGGTTCTGAAAAAATAATGAGTAAATTCAAAATCAGTGTATATATATGTATGTTATCAGTGTACCTATGTAATCAGTGGAATAAGTAAGTAATGTAGTACTGGTTAAATCTAGTCTGGTAAAATACTAAAGTTAAGTCGTTAAATTTAAAGATGTAATAGAAAATTCGTTTTCTTTAAAACGCTTGTAACAATAAAAAAAATTGTGAAAACTACGTTGTCATATGGTGTATTTGGTAGATTTTTTCAGATTTTTCTTACAAAAGCCTTATATAAATCCCAGTGATGCAGAAAATTGTTTTGGGTACTTTTTAAATTATCCCATCTTCATTTTTTGTCACTAAAAGGTGTCTATTGATGTCTGCAGTCCCATCGAAAAGTTTAGACAATAATCTTTCGAGACGATTTTCATTTGCCAAAAATCAATCCTTTCAATGAGATGGAGATAGGTAAAGATTATTTTTTCCGCTACAAAATGTTAGGGCGAACGGTAACCTGATGAACAGGGTCCGGAAATGTGTGCTGCAATGCAATGCTCGGCACTAGAAAACTTTATGGTAATGAAAGTATAAACCGTATTTTTTAAGCACCTTGTACGTTATATATGCGTATATTTTTTGCTTGTGCTACGTATGGCAATGACCCTTCCCGATAAAGCTCCAAAACCCGCATATGCGCAGTTGTATGTCATCCCGGCGCGGGAGAACAGGATAGTCTAACACAGTTTAACACGCGTGACAGCAAACATTCCGAACAGTACTGATGAAGTTTCAGCAACCCTAAAAACATAATTATCGTGTAGTCTAGTGGGTAACGAACTGTCTCAATTGCTATTTCAGGGTAAGATGACACGATAATTCCATTTCGATTTGATCCAGTCAGTATTGCTCTAGATCCAGGTCAGATTCGTGTTCGTCATTAAAATTAAATAAGGAAAAATGCATTGATTTTTATCTTCTCATCTGTTAAGTTTAAGTATGAATATTGCAGAATCAAGTACATTTCCTAACTGATCTTAAGACAACAGAATTTAAGGAAATCTCCACTTCAGATATTTGTATGGAATCATTAAATCTTCTTCCCATCATGTCAAACCATCTACACTTACCAATAATATACACTTACATCATTACTTAACAAAACTCGTTAATATCGATTACCGCATTAATAGGTATTGAGTTACCATTAATAAAAATCTCGTGAAGTCTGCGGTATGCACCCTGCTGCTTGTATCCGTGTCCATTAATATCGAATTTATCATCATTCAGCTTCATAATGCTTCTCCTTAATTTTGCTCAAATGCACTCTATCGTCTATTCTTCTTAACATTTTCTCTTAACGTTGTAATTGATAACTTAAACTTCGTGCGGGCCAAAAAAAGAGCCAACCGCACGCCCCCATTCCCATCATTTAAGGCTCATACAGTGGCGGCCCATCCGTTGGTTCAAACGTGCAGTGAACACCCAATCAAATTACTCGTACATACAATAACACGAATATAACCGTAACACAAAAATATAAATATAATTAAAAATTTTTGGCGACAAGTGATAAGCCTTATTCCTATAACGCGCCGCCTGCAATTTTTTTCTTGTTAAGCTCTAGCCAGTGCAATATCGAAGCTGAATACGAGTGATGAAGTAGACGAAGTATTGTGCCAAAAAAAAATAGAATGAGACAAACAACGCTACATTTAAAACTACGCAAATTTTAGCACAGTCGCGTGCACTGTTCCGGCCACATACTTGCAGGCGGCAAATGTATTCTCCACTTGGTGTGTTATCACCGAATCTAACACGTATCTGGCAGAATCGTAGGTTGTAATATGCTCGTTTAATACCACTGTTATAGTATTATATTTACAGTGTCTTTTGTATATTCTCTATAATCTATGTATATCCCTATATTCTCTACAAACGAATCAAATAAAATATAAAAGTTCACAATAAGCAAAGAAGTTCCATTAAATGGAAAAGTCAAGTTTAATTTATTTTAGGACTTTTATTAAATTTTAAATATTGCTATATAGTATATTATGCTGTCACTAATTCCATCCACTGCAGATTTCAGTGTATTAAAAACTTTGGGTGATTATCGGTGAATTTATTGGTATATAGAAATTTTTGAAATATATTTTTGACAATAGATATACTTGTGTCATTCTATTAACTTCCAAAACTAAACTGAGAATTTCGGAATTGATATTTTGAAATTGAAATCTAAAGCTTTGTAAGTAAACTTCTGGAGTTTATTCTTTATCAACAGTAAAATTCATGCACATTGTTTAAAGATAATTTTTAACTAGATCAATTTTGTTTATCCACTATATAAAATCCACTCAAAATGGATTGGTGTTGCTATTAAAATAATTGGGTCAATTTTTAATGGTATTAAAATTCAAAGACTAGTTTTAATAAACAATGGAAAACACTGGTATGGAAAATTATAAACCGAAATTAAAATTTAAAAATATGGATGGAGAATGGATTTGCTGTAGAAATAACTTAGGAGAAAAATACATAAGTTTTAAACTAAAACAAACCGGTATATTTTGTATCTTCATATTATTTTTATAGTTCAAAATTATCCTCTTTCCTCCTAATATATGTATGTATATATAGCAACCTACAAAACCCTCCAAATGCCAAAAAAGGTGTTTGTTTTTTTTGTAAAATAAATTATGCAAGTAGTTTGTACTTGTGTGAAGAGTGTGCATATCGACTCTACCGTGTGATTTTTTTATTTAGAAGACAATTTCAGGTAAAAAAATGGTTTTATTAAAAAAAATATGAAACTTTTAGATACAAAATGTTAGTCCTTATTAGATTTTAATTAAATTATGTCTTTTAGTTCCATTTTTATTATTTGTTGCTTATTAATTTAACTGGTGATATCTTGAATTATAGCCCTTGCCCTTAATGAGCCGAAACATTACCATTCAATGACGAATTACTCCCACTTTTTATCTCTAAATCAGTAATATGTTTATAACGTATAATACATAATTATACGTATATAACAATATAATACATAATTCTTATTATTCGTAATTTTCACACCAATAAACATGAAACTACCAATTTTCCGATTTATACTATCAAAACTTACTCAATTACTCAGAAACAAAATAAAATTTAAACTTTGAACACGCTGTTTCTCTCAAACCAACGACATTGGTATAAGGCATATTGAGCTCAATCATAATATTTTGGTGTCTAGTGTCTCCAGTTTAGTGTTGGCCCATTCTTTCTGACTCACACTGTATAGGTTTTTTGCGTCTGAACAGCAAATTGAACGCCCAGTTCAAAAGTGCACGAGCCACCACTGCTCATAAGTAATTAGACGCAAAAGCCGGGCACAATGGACCGCCTCAGCCATCAATCAGACGAAAAGACATTCCGTCATCATACGTGACTTAGTGCATCTAAGCAACCCTTGATGACACTATTAACAAAGAACACATGCGCCACCCAGAATATTCTTAATCTCGAGTTCCGAGAAACGGTCCGCGTCGGCACGTCAGTCGCTCAAAAGGGGCCCATGTGCGTTTAACAACCCGAGGCCCGCGCGTAGACGCTGGGTAATTTAAAACACTCGGGCCTTAAATTTAGCAAAAACTGCAGTTACAAATAAAATTAGTCGAAAGGCGGCCCCATCGGTTTTCACACGCATTAGCGTGTGATGCAGAGGCGTAGGCGAACAGATTCGTCTTATATCTGTCTTGACATTTATTACACACTAACCAAAGCGTTGACTTTTTTTGCTCTTCTACTGGATTATCCCCAAGAGTGAAAAAAAACACATATACATTGTTGTCTTTATAACTGTTAAAAGTGGGCGGGTGACGCCCAAACAAGAATTTAAAATAGGAGTCTTATATACAAAAATCGCAGTTCATAGATATCACTGCGTCTTATATTCACGAATGTTAGCGCAACTGTAGTATGAAGTATACACGGTGGAGACTTTAACTGGAATATATTCGCTAGCGGGGTGGTGAATGATTTTTCAAAAAATTCCCGAGACACGTCAACTTTTAAATGTATTTACCTACATTTTGCAAGTAATATGAACAATATAGCCCTTCAGGGGTGGCTGAAACCACCCTCGACATGATTTTTTCAAATGCAACCCTATGGCTTGTAACCCCTCATTGTAAAGCTGGTGGAAAGAGGAATCCAACGCACTGATAAAATTTTAATTTTTAGTATGTTTGTAGGGTTGCATACAATTAAAACGTAATTTTATAGTTTATATTTAATTAAATTTATTTTCAACGTAACAATTATTCAAAATGTGCACCATTCATTTGTTGGCAGCATCCCAGTCTGTGGTAGATTTCGTCCCTTACATTATGCAACATTTGCGGTGTTATTTTTCCGATTTCCTCTCTTATCCTTTCCTGCAGATCTGCTATGTTGTTGGGTTTCTGAACGTAAACCCTACTTTTAAGATGTCCCCACAAAAAGAAATCCAGTGGTGTAAGATCTGGAGATCTTGCTGGACACTCAATATGACCTCGACTCCCAATCCACCTACCGGGAAAAATTCTGTCCAGATACTGACGAACAATGGCAGCATAGTGTGGTGGGGCCCCATCTTGCTGAAACCATAACCTCTCGTCGGTCAAGTTAGGGTTTAAGGGGTTTGGAAATAAATTACATAGCACTGGCATTAGTTCGTGCTGGAGTAAACGCAAGTATCTTGCTCCATTAAGAGTGTCATCAAAGAAAAATGGTCCTACAATTCTATCTTGTATTATTCCGGCCCACACATTAGTTTTCTGTGGACGCTGAGTATGAAGTTCCCTCATCCAATGGGGGTTCTCTTCAGCCCAGTAACGACAATTTTGGCAATTTACGTGCCCATTTAATGTAAAAGTAGCCTCGTCAGAGAAAACTATCCACTCTAAAGATAACTGGTTTTGATCAATACAAGTCATCAATAAATCGCAAAATTCCAACCGTCGATCTGGATCATCTTCAAGTAGCTCTTGAACAGCTTGCATTTTATATGGGCGTTTTTTCTCATATTTAAGTATTTTTAAAACTGTTTTGTGATTAAGATTACTATCACGGGCCAGTTGACGGGCTGGAGTGATTGGATTTTCTTCTAGAGCAAGCAACAAATTCAACTTCGTGTCGTCATCAACAACAGCCTGCCTCTTACTCGGTACTTTCCTGACATGACCCATCTCTCGATATTGTGCCTCAATTTTACTAATGGTACCTTGATTTAGTGGTGGCAAGTCAGGATGCGTTTCTCGAAACAAGCGAACAACTTCGCATTGAGTTCGCGCCCTATCACCATATCCAATCATCATCAAAATTTCGATTTTTAGTGATTCAGTTAAATAAGACATTTTCACCAATTTGAAATAACACTTCGTTTCAAACTCTGAATACAGCATACAAACTAAATTACTCTTTGCGGCCGTGTAAAAACACTAGCAAAACGAAATTGAGTACGAAATTGTTGCGTTAAAAATAAATTAAACTATAAAATTACGTTTTAATTGTATGTAACTCTACAAACATACTAAAAATTAAAATTTGATCAGTGCGTTGGATTCCTCTTTCCACCAGCTTTACAATGAGGGGTCACAAGCCATAGGGTAGCATTTGAAAAAAAATCATGTCGAGGGTGGTTTCAGCCACCCCTGAAGGGCTATATTTTTCATATTACTTGCAAAATGTAGATAAATACATTTAAAAGTTGACGTGTCTCGGGAATTTTTTGAAAAATCATTCACCACCCCGCTAGCGAATATATTCCAGTTAAAGTCTCCACCGTGTATAAGAACTAACGTATCGTGCACTTGTATTATGCTAATACCTAAAATACGTTCCGTACATTTCGTAAAACAATTTTTTATAGTTTAAAGGTCACTAAGAAAAAGTGTCCATGGGCGCATAATCTAAAACCCAATAGATTCTTGGCTACAGATGTTTTTAGTTCAGTGATCGAGACGAAAAATAAAGAAACAATCCAACAATTCTCAGTATCTAACAACTTATTAACTTATTTATTAACTATTATTATTAATAATTATTATTATCAACTATTTATTAATTAGTATTTAACAACTTATTAATTTATTAACTTATTTACGCGAAAACCGCAAAAAAAACAGTCAAAAACTAGGTTATGTTAGTAGGTCACCCTGTATAAAAAAACTGATGTCATATTCCGATTCAGTGCACTCGAAAACATACCCCTAGGCCTTAAATGTTTATAGATAAAGCTAAGAAAATTGTTAGATACTGAGAACTGTTGGACTGTTTCTTTATTTTTTGTCTCGATCACCGAACTAAAAATATCTGTAGTTAAAAGTCTATTGGTTTTTAGGCTATGCGCCCATGGACACTTTTTCTTAGTGACCTACGATAAAATAAAAAAAGAACCTGATCTCGTAAGGTTTGTGCATGGTTCTTTACTCAATTCATCATTCACAAATATCTTCATTATTCGGTTCATTACCCTTAGAAGTAGCTTTCCGAATTTCATTATCTTCATTATCGGTAACTCTAATGGTATAAAAAAAATTATAAGTGAAAAAAATTGTTTCCAATTCTTCTGTTCTTTTCGTTCACAGGTGGCAAGTTAAGATTTAATTTGTGGAATCTTCGGCACGTTCTAATAACAAGTCCATTCTCCATGAATATAATATAAATTGAGTAAATCTTCATTAAAATAATTACTAGCCACCTTTATTTCACACAAACTTTATTGTTACAATATTTAACATATTGGTGGTTATATTAATTTGACACAAAATAATTTTGTTATGACACATTTGCTGTCCATGGCATACTACACCCGATCTAATATTATTTTGATCCATCTTTTAGAAATGTTAATAAAACACGTGAAATAACTCGAAAACTGTACATTTTAGGGATAGGGAATGCCAGTATGTATCAAAAGAGGGTAAAAAAAGGAAGTGAACAAAACAAAAAAATACAGCATGTTCCATTTAAAATAGGCGACTTAATCAGGAATAATTTTTTTCAAGTTTGTCCCTTTATTTTGAGGACACAGTACATTTTGGCATTTATGCAGATTAATTAAAAGTGAGCTCTATATTTCGTAATTATATGGTAAAAAAAATCGACCGTTAAATTTAACCACAGTGAAAAATACTAATTTTGATGTAGGGATACGCAATTTTTTTTTTTTTAAACTGTCCATTTTAGGTGTATACGATGGTTATTACAATGACTTTAAATTAATGAGCAGAAACCAAATATGCCATAAAAAATATAGCATCCCATTTAAAATAACGAAGTTATTGTTTATTTCCGGTATAAACGGAAAGTGCCAGAAAGTAGCCATTATTTTAGATATGTAGAGCATTCCCGAAAACCACCAAATATAAATTTTCAGATTCATATCATTTTTAGTTCTCCCAAAACGTTTAATAGGCCACTCAGTGTGAAGCACCTTGTACATATGTATAATATTATTATTATTACGTGTTCATGAAAGGTATACGAGGTGTAGCATATATATATTTATATATAGAACGCCCTGTACATTATTCTATATTTGTAATTGATGCTTTGAAAATGTCTGTCCTGTTTCACTTCTAATAAAGAATTAGTAGTAAATGATAGAAGTGTACAAGTATACTATAGTGGTCTGCTGAAAAATCAAATACGGCATTTGAAATTAAAACAAGGACGTCATTCTGTGAATCTATGGTTGTGAAATTGTAAGAAATAATATAGTTGGGCCTGATTTTTATTGATGGTAGATTCACAATTGCGATGTATATGAATACGCTGAATACAAGCATTTGGCGATTTTAGTATACTTATACTGTTTTGTATACACTCAACATCCACATATCCGAACTCCAAATTTCCGAACTCACGATATTTTCGAACTTTTTCTCACGATATTTCCGAACTTGTACTTCCACACAACCGAACTTGTCGCTGATTGGTTGACGACAAAAAACCGCGAAATTTGAAATGAGAAAAAAATGTAAGCACAATAATGCGATTGTTATCAAACATTTCGATTGTCACAGAATTCAGCAAAGAGGAAATCGCCCTCCCTCACCTCAGCCACCACAATCGCAGCACACCTGAGACAGGTTCTACAAGAGTTCTTCTTTGTACAAACGAGTGGAAAACACTTATTTCAAATGGCGTATCATAAGTACCGGTGCACTTTTTTGTGTCAATCCGTTCCACTCAATTTTCGTCAAGTAAATTCCGACAAAAACTTCCGACAAGTAAATTTCTTTTTTCCCAAGAATTTCTGCCACTGACGATTTAAAAATATTGTACATCTTACATAGATCAACATCTTTAACTCCATTTTTTGCGTGATTAATCAGATCCAGCTTTTGCTCCAAGGTTATCCTCTTAGCAGGCTCTTTTCTCTGCAAATAAACAGTACAATAATGTTTGTTTTGTATCACGGTTTTCTTAACAATAAATATATTCTCATCATTTTTCATTTCAGTTTTAAATTATTATAGGTTACGTCAACAAAATGTTCAATAAAACAAACGTTTACTTTGAATTACAAAATAATTACCTGCATCACTCTCTCCTTTGCACCTGACATTTTTTTTTTGTTTAAAAAAAACGTTCTTTTATTAACATGTACACATGTATGTATGTATTATATTTGCATAAAAACCTCGAAAAACAAAGAAAAGTACATAGAATGAACCAGATAAAACCCTTTGCGCATGCGCCAGCAGTTCGGTTATCCCGAGGTGACGAGAGTTCGGAAATGTGGAAGTTTGCGGAACGGAAAAGTTCGGATATGTGGATGTTGAGTGTACTTATATTGTATTAGCCGCGGCGATAGTTCAGTGGATAAAGTTCCAGATGAGAAGATTACTCCGAAAGCTATTATGTGCGGGGGTTCGAATCCTGCTTGTGGCAATTGGCACCTGTCACAGGGTTTGGTTGTGTGTCCTATGTCTTTTCCGTGTATATTCTACCTCTGCATAATCATAACGATTCCTACAGGAAGAATGTATATTTCTGTGGTATGATTTATTTATTATTTATTATTATTATAATGAAATAAGACACACCGAGACCACCCTGTATGTTATATATATTATTTTTTGTAATTTGGTATATGTAGTGGTTTGCCCACTCAATATCGATATATGTAGGTACGTTTTCATGCAATAGGTATTTGCAACTTTCACACAATATCACCAATATAAAGCCATCATTATACATAAACAAAAACATAAAAACAGTTGAAGCAATCATACAATAACCGTACTTTTTTGAGATTAGAAAACTACGGATAACATGTTTGAGTAAAAAAATACAGTTCTGTTAAAAAAATATTTTTTTGTTTTCGTACTCTTACAATTAAGTTTTTTAAAATGTGTTTAAGTACTCTGTCACTTTTAGGTGTCTAATCTTTTACATATAATATACGAGCATCTGTTGGGACCTAAATAATATGTATATCGCTTTTTTAACTTTTTTTCCAAAACTGTAAAAATTCTTGTTTTTTTTTGCTTGACGTTAATGATCTACGGCTGATATACATATTTTCAGTAGTACCACAAGCTTTTTGCCTCAAGTTAATGATCTACGGCTGATATATATATTTTCAGTAATATCACAAGTGCATTAAATGCTATCGATAATGGCATGAATCCAAGTTAAATGAAAAAAACAACAAAAGGACAAGTAGAGGGTTTTTTCATTTAAAATTATATCAGTACATATTTGGCTAAAATTGTAGGTATTTTTCCATACAGGAATGGTATTTTATCAAAAAATTTCATGAATTCAATAAATTGTTTTATTAACTATCACAATAGCAGTATCAAAGATGATAGGTGATTTTTAATCAGGAAAATAATCAAGCTTACATTTTAACAGTGTTGCTAGTGACTCCTGTGTTGTTCATCAACAATGTCCTAAAGGCTGTAGACAATTGTACTATCACAAAAGTGTTTTTTTTTTCAAAAATCTGGTGGATTCAAAGTGTGATGTGGAAACAATCCCATCCCTACGCCAAGTAATAAATAAATAAAGAACATTAGTATGGGAGTAATTTTAATAGTTCTGTGCCAAAGAAATAACGTATTAAAACTTGAGTGGAAGAAATGGCTATCATCCTATAACATTGCGCAAGTAAATGGTGAATATACATATAACGCACCCTTGCTTCAAAAGTGACACAATTATTAATATATTACACGTTGATGGTAATGATAAATGGTTACCATGATAAACATAACCCCATTGATCCTCCAAAGTCATTTAAACTAATTTGAAATTAACTTTTTCTAAGGTACCTAATTGGATGGATTTTAATTAACTTGGCCAAACTAGTTGGAAAGAATACTATAAATAATAAAAACCACAGTTTTTAACTGAATTTATTGAAATACATAATAATTCTGACTAAAATTGGTAACTGGTTTTTTTGGATTCCCTGGAAAACAAACTTTTTTTAGTTGTGTCACTTTAGCAACAAAGCTGATATAAGAAATCTGTGAGATATACTGCGTGCAAAATGTTACAAATGATCTCTGGAAAAGGATGTTTCGACTACACACTTACTTACTCTTCTGCTATAGATAATTTCTGAGAATCTTAGAGTTGTCTGATGTATCTAGATGTTTTCCAAAAGATAATTTTTCATGTTACGTCGCTTGAGTTGGCTTTTTGAGGAGGCGTATTAGCTACCTGTTAATAATATCCTCAATCATGTCAAGAAGGAACCTAAAAATTAACCGATAACAACTCGTGTATTAGGAACTGATAATGAAGTTATAGACATGCCCCGTTATATAACTCCCATTACTTCTTACGAATTGTTTCATTTGATTTTTTTGTCTGATAGAAAACCGTTCATAAGTAAAATTATAAGGGCTTTCAAATGACTAATAGTTGCACATTTGTACCTAATTACATTAACTACAGTAAAATTTAAGCAAAACATGGGACATTGTATTTAAAAAACACTGTGGTTGCGCTAAATGGTAGTTCTATTTTAAACACTCCCTGTACATAATTAAGAAATAATAAAAGCATAGTTGAAATGACCTTTAAACTACAGTTTAAAAAGTTATGGTGTTAATGAACAAAATATCAAAAACCTGTAAATAACTGAAAAATAGTAAATTATAGGTATAGGGAAATATCACAGTAATGTACCTAAAATAATGTGCAGAATCGGAGTATACAATAAAAATGGCACTATTTCACTTAAAGTAAAGAAGTGATGTCGACTTCCGGTATAAAGTTTTGAAAATATTTTCGCAAGGTTCGCCATAAGCCTATTAGCTTGAGTACAAATTTTCAAAAATCAGACGTTTCTACAAGCTCCAATACTTTTAATGAATGGTCTCAATCGATCACCCTGTATAGATGATATAAAGATATACCTCTGCGTAGGAACAAACTCTTAACACACAAGGCTTTTTGCACAAAAAGCAACTCTCGATAGCGAAAAATTAGAATTTTCAAATCATCTCATTGAGCAACAATGTTAAGCCGAAAAAAAAAGTTTATTAAATGTTTTTATTTTGTATTTAGTTTTTTTTAATATTTTATTCTAAAATTTTTATTATTATAAAAATATTCAGTTAAACTTTATTTTAAAAATAATACTAAACATATATTATTATAATAAACAAGACACGTTTTGTTGGTAAATTTTTTAGATAAATAATAATGTTGAATATATAGTTCTTTTTTAATTTTTTTAAATATATTTTTTGAAGTATTGACAATCAAATTATAAAAAATTATCCGAACAAACATATATATTAGTTTCAAAATATCTAAGTACTTGAGTTAATTCAATTATATTCACTTCACAGAAGTTTTTCATCAAGTATTAGTCAGTATTTTAGTCAGAAATTTCTCATTTGTATGAAATAGATATATGTATAGTAGGCACATATCTACAGGATTTATACAGCTTGAAGAATTTATCGTGTTACATTACTGTTATTTTTTGTTTTTTTTTTTTTTTGGTTTATATGTAATACCTGAGAACTGATATATGTCTCAGATGAATAAATCAGAAGATTTTATATCTTCTAGCCCACATTAACTCATGGAATTTTAAATACTAGCTTTACATTTACATATTTGACATACGTTTAGGTCCCTCTTTGCGAAAAGAAGGACCTATATGTAGTAGGTACAATGCAGCAACAATAACTTTTCCCTTGGCGCAATAGACAAAATCTGAAACTGTGCTCATTTTTTTTGTAGCTGTAGCCGTGAACGCTTCGAGAAGTACAGTCTGTTATTGTTTGTTTGTGGATATTTCTCATATCTCTGATATCTCTGGGATATATACTACCCGTTGTGGGCACTTTGTAGGCAAATATATCCTCGTTGTAGTGTATAGTTCGAAACATATAAAAAATCTTCAGCCACATATTCAGAGTGACCATTTTTTCCTACTTTATGTGTTTTTACATTAATTATGTATTTACTCTGCTACTTTACAACTTTAAAACAACAATATTTAATAAACGAAAAACAAAATAAATCTAATCTAGGAATTTTAAAAATAATGTGGTATCACGCATATAATCTTTCATCCCAAATGGCATAGGTTTGTGTTAAGAAACGTAAGTTTGGGTGAATCCACATACATATATAGATCTCTTCCACTGAGGGTAAAAAAATATCTACAATAAAGCAATCAATCATCAGATGATAAATTACTATAAATAATAGTGAAACATGGCCTTCAAACATGCAAAAATAATGATAAAAAATATCATGAATATTTTTACTTATCAGTACTTACATGTTCAAAAAACACCATGTGATAAGAAAATTGTATGTTCCTAATTTCGATAAAAATCTCAAATAATGTGTAATTGTATTAAAATTATTAAGAAGATAACAAATCTGGATTGTATTTTAAAGCAAGTTAAAACAAGTTTGAAGTGAAATATATCTAAAGTCAACAAATTATTTTAATTTTGTATCATCTGATAAATGGTTTTATGATAAGAGATAAATTTATCACTGAATAATTTTATTATACCTACAAACTGTACCAAATATCTGACAATCTATTAAGCCCCAAAAAGTAATTGTCGAGATATCGAATATTAATATTTTTTGTCAAAGCTTTTTTCATCATATACATATATTTAGTTTAGGAAAAACCAAAAAGTTAATTTAAAGGGCAGACCAAATTGGATTGTAATTATTCTTATTATTCTACTAGTTTTTGGCTCAATATTTCAATTATCTCTAGTTTTTTTTGCAGTAAGCCCACGATATGAAAAAAAAACTTGAAAAGAATTTAAATATTTAAATAACGAGAATATTCCGCATATTAACCTTACATAAGCCTACTTACCCTAAGATGTTATATACATTATACTCGTATACATTTAAATTACGCAGAATATCCCCATAACATTCGCTTTGAAAGTTTTTCACAAACTATGAATCTTGTGATTATGCGTATTAGTCGCTTCACGACGTACTTCACAGTGTACCTGCATTTACGTATTCATTAAATTCATTGACAAAAGCTAACACAAGAGTAGCAGACAGTAGTTTAAGGGGTATTTTCGTATACAGTTTTCAGAAAATAAAATTATTTCCAATTTTATTTTATTTTTTTTTTTTTAGAAAAGCCAGTAGCAACATTCCTGATAATTTATTAAAATAAAAAAATGCATTGACATTACATAACAGATAAGTAAAAAAAATCAAGCGACTTTCTTTGATAACTAGATGTACCATCGAAATACGTGAATAGTGCAGTCATTCTAATTGTTTAATAAATTGATTAAAATCATTACCCGATGTTTCCACCACTCGCTTAAAAGGCATGATACATATAGCTGCACATTGAGTCGTCCTGTTCAGGTGTGCTGTACACCAAAGTTAGTTAAATGGCATTGTCTACATAATTCTATTCAAATTAAAGTTGTTCGTAGTTGTTTAGAATTTTTTAGAATTTATAATTTCACAATATTTAGACACATAAACAAATTAATGATTGTATTGGTTAGTTGAGCACTGTAGGCAAATCAAATTGCAAAGAATCAGAGTCGTAATACTTTTCGAAAATACGAGTATAACCATTTCACTTATATACTTCTGAATATTGTCAAACATGTAACATTATGTACAAATAGACGTTTTGTTAATCGAATTAGATGTTTGTTCATTTGTCCTGCTTGAAATGATTGAAGCAGAAGCAACATATATATGTGTTTATTTGTCCAAACAAACTGATTAAAGCATGCTAAACTTGCTCTAAGTCCGATTTGAGAGCAAATCTAGCAGGTTTTAGAAATAGTCGCGTCGAGAGATTTCCATCATCTTCGGTATTATTTTAGGTGACCAAGTGTCAAAAGAAAAATTATTGATGTCAAGACGGTGAATGGTGTGGAGGATAATTGGCGTTTATTTGTCTTCTGCTTAAAGCATTGTTTATCCACTTAAAGGTGGTTTAACTTCTTAAAGCATAAACGAGAAGTAAATTGTACTTCTGGAATACAATACTTGAAGCAAACAGAATAATAATTCAGGACTTTTGTAGAAAATTTACACATCCTATTTACACATGTTAATTTTAATGTTTATGTTAAAAAATCAAGTTTAATTTAATAAAAAAGAACGTCCAATTTACACAAGGATCGGAACGAAAGAGCGGACTTTCTCGCAAAGAAAGGGGATGAGGTTCCACTGATAGGGCCTGAACCCACCTGCGGTCTGGCCTACCGGATAACCAGGAGGGTCATAAAGGACCTATTAAGGGGAGAGAAAAACATAATTTCTCACTGGGCGAAAGTTCCAGGGTTGAGAAAATCGCGGATGTTCATTTGCAAACCATCCTAGGATAAGTCAAGAGACCTTATAGTACTGGGTAGAAACCAGCTGAGTTGGATATTAGGCGTGTTCACAGGGCACTGCCCACTCATGCGACATCACACCACAATTGGGGTGAAAAATGATCCCGATTGCAGGAAGTGTGGAGAGGACGAAGAAACCTCCTTCCACATATTATGCGAATATCCAGCACTGGCAGCTGTTAGGCGTTCGAACTTTGGGGCTACAAAAATAGAACCAAGAGAAGTAACAGACGCTCCACTAGAAACTGTCCTTAAATTTCTTAAGGAAACAGGACTAATGGAATAAATAACCTGTAGGGGCACAAGAAGCATCGGCTTAAGTGCACAGGGTTCGCACCTACCCCATATGTAATTGTAATTACACAAGGATGAAAAATCTTTGTAATAGGTTCATAACTTAAATAAATGTTCATAACTTAATAAATAATATTCGTACTAAATAAAGAGTGAAAAAAACAATACATATTCAGAAAGCAATATTCGCTCTTAATAATAATAAAAAAAACCATAAACTCAATACATACTTTCAACTTCCAATATGCTGCAGTTTGGTAGATTTGTATGCAAAACTCAAGGTTACCATATCCTCAAAGCCTTGAGTTCTCAACAGACTACAAACTTATTTTTCAAAACCTGAAAAACGATTCTGGTCTCGTAAAAAGTTTATCGGTCAAATTCAGATTCTTGACCGATTTAGAAGAATTATCATTGAAATAATAATAATAATACAAATCTTATATGTATGGCGTACACCATTCTTCCTGTCTTACATTTAGTTTTTTTTTTTTAGAATTTAAAGATATTAAATTTATTTAAAAAAAATTAAATAAAGTTATTATCATCTAGGTTTTGGCTCGCAAGCCTGCAAAACGTCATCAAAGTTGGCCGAGCAAAAAACATTGTTCTGTCTTAGATTTAAAACAATATTTAATTGTCAAAGCTGTTATATTATGCAGGTTTGACAGGCATTGTTTATTTTACAATTGTGACAGTCACTCGTCAAAAGTTTGACGTTTCGTTTTTGAATGTCTGAATATTATTTCTTAAGTATAAAAAAGTTATTCCACCTAGGTATTTACAGTGAATTTTGAAGGTGTCGAAAATCGGCCTTAGGGCCCCTCTTCCTTTAAAGTGTGCATAAACGAATTGCCGACTTTCCCACACGAAAATATAATATATCGATTGTTTCCTCACACATCAAGTTGTGTCTTATACCTAATACTGAAGTTTACTTTAGGTATAAGTAGTGTTATCAGTATTTCTAGTACGAGCATGAGTGATATGTTCCATGAAAATATATTATATAGGCATTTGAAGTACGTTGTGAAGCAACACGTCAACAAAAAAAATATTTTACTTAACCACTTTCATAAGATTTAGAATTTAGATAGGTAAGTAACTGGACTGTTCTATTTAGGTATGAAGCTTCTAAAAAATATATGATGTCAAGAAATATGTACATATCTACTTATCTACTGGATGTAGTAGGTATGTATACTCTTACTGTGATATCAAATGTATGCATTTTTCATCTTAACTAAATTAAGTAAATAATGATTTTTTTATTTTCTTTTATTCCTAGCTTAATATCATGGACATTGTTTCTGCCACATATTACTTATAACTCGCGATGCACGCCCGACCGTTTGGCAAACTCTAGCATTATTATTAGTGTGTTCGAGGTGTTTATGTCGTCGACGTCTGTCTTACATTAACAATAAAATGTCACCCGTACAAATGAATAAAAAATGTTGTTGGCAAAGTGAATGTTAATAAAATAAACTGTCTTTATCTTAACGAAAGAAATATCATATTCAATTGTCAATTGAAATAAGTGAAATTGAACCTACATTTCTTCACATTTTGCTCTGAAACGCTTCTTGATCGGTGACTGCCTATGAAAACTATTGGTCAATAACTGAAAACCTATCATTTAAACCATATTTGATTTCGAAAGAAAAGGGCCAATAATTAAAAAAAGAATAGGCATATTGCCCTTTAGCTGTATTTAAAAAGAAGTACACTATAAGTACGTCTGTAAAAGTGTTCAATCTTTAAAAAGATTACAGTATCTTCACCTCAGATAATTTTTTTTCGTCACTTTATTACAGAAATTATACGCCAAGTTTTTTTTGACATTATGCAAAGTCCGTTGACTTTCTTTTTGAGGCATCCTAAGGTCACACATTCTTGTAGGCTAATTTCAGTCAGACCGAACGACAACGGTAGCTTTTACGAATTTCCGCTTGATCAGTTTATAAGAATCGGTAAAGGAACCCGTTTGTAATTAAGTTTATTGAAAACGCCTAGCTTGCAAAAAAAGAAAATTAATATCCAATTACCAAATTAATAAGGAAACAAGAAATCTAAGTTTAATATCGAATCGAGATTTACAACGTAATCTGAACAGCTTGACATCTTATGGCTATATGTAAAATATAATAATAATAAAATAGCAGTTATTAAACAAGTTGTTTGTTTTACCTATTTCGGCAGTCGACTTCAATGCTAGTGAGTTTTCATATTGTTTACTTAAATGATCGGAATTATTTCGTAATTTCAATATGAAATCATTAGATAGTTAATATTTACATATGTATGTACTATACACACACCTACTCGGTTCCACTCCCATAAGGGGTAGATTCGAATTTAAGAACAATGACTTCAATGTTTTTAGGCGGTAGGTAGTTTGTAGTTTACCATTTCTGATTGTTGTGGGAACTAAGTTAATTTTTCGTTAAAAGCCTATTAACGCTTGTAAAAGTATAACTACCTTCTCTGTTTAATTAAAAAAATCATTTAGAACAAAATATTTTATAATTTTCCCTTGCCCATTTGTAAGTAGATAGTAGGAATCTATAACAAATTTAAATGGAAACACAAACTTTTACAAAACTATCGTATTTTCGGACGAATCAACGTTTTCAACTAATGAGACAACAGTTTCGCAACATGTACGATATTGGTCTACAGATAACCCTGAGTTTTGGCATTTTAGGCCTTATTTTTTGCAGAGAACTTGTATTGGAAATAGCTATTTAGAAATGTTAGAATCATTTTTTTAATTTCGTTGAAAACCCTGGATTGCTACAACAAAATGTACTTTCATCAATACATGTTGAACATATGTTGAACAGTGTTCATAAGAAGTAGTGGAATGGCTCATTCGAAGATTTCGTCAGAGATGGCTTTGCAGCAACTGGTCATTTCGTAGCCCCCACAGATTTATCACTTGACAACGTATCTTTGAAGATGTCTTTGACCAAATAATATTCACATACTTAAAGAAAGTATCAGACAAACTGTGCTTTCAGTACCAATTAAAGAGGTCCAAAAAAGGGATGGTCATCTCAGAAAACAATTTGAAAAGTGCATTGTATATGGGAGTGGTGTTTTCAGTTAAATTTTATTAACAATTTTGTAAACTTTAGTTTTGCATGTTGTATAAAATTATTGAAGCAGACTCTAGGTACAACTCAAACTGTTATTGCATCTTTTCCATTGTTATTGCATATTTTCCATCTCTTTTTATGGTGCTTAATGCCAAGTACTACGATATATTTTTTTTAATTCATTAATTATATTTCATATCTCATTGTAATTCTCATTGCAATTCTCATGGTCTCATGTCTCATATTTTCTCAACTCTTTTTTTTGAGAAGCAAAATCATTTCTGAAGATAACTTTTCTCCAAACATGAAATTTTTGTCCATTATAGCTATTGGAAACCGCATCTGTTGATGCACTGTAGATATACCAAGGATCGCCTGTGACACCACTAACTGACCTAATCGAAATTAATTTACTAGTAGCACATTGTATACATTAAAAGTAAAAAAATGACCCTTCAAGGTTACCTAAGTATGTATATATAATACATATATTTTATACCTTTGTTTAAATACTGTATGAAAAAATTAAAGCAAAAAATCAAGTCACCACGACTCTGGTCGTCTGATTCAAATTCTCGAAAAGATACCCATTTAATCGTCCAATGAATCACTAATTGATTTTTTTTTAATAAACACGTCGTCGGTTTTAGGTGAGTCATTGCGCAGCAGTGTACTCCAAACCCTCGCTTTTTGTTGACGTTAGGGGGTCAACAGTCCATAATAGATGGCCTTGATTCAAGGTCGTTTAAGCTGCAAAATTACATCAGGATGTAGCAGTTCTTGTTATAAATTATAATGCTTTTAGTTGCGTCACCGTGCTTCTATACAAAAAGACGATCTCACTCGAGTAAAAAGGCATGTTAGAGTTTGTTGTAACCATGTAGTTTTCAGTTTATTAACCTGAGGATGCTTAGAATGTTTCGATAAAAAAAAGTAACAAAATATAGTAGGCGTATTTACAAGAGAAATACACGAACAACACGAGTGATGATTTTGAACATGGCACAAAAAATGTGGTTAAACGGTGATTGATTAGTGATTTACGTTTGGGTAGTTGGGCAAAATATTCATTGGCAAAACATTCGTTACCTACTTCTTTTTCTGAATATGTTTGGTCCCTTGGTTGTCCGATGATTTTTTTATTACCTTAAAATGATAAAAAAAAGGAAATTTTGTGAATGCTAGTTTATATAACTTTATAATTTATACATTTAAAGTTTATGACGTATGTATCTACGTTTTATTAAGAAAAAATATTTATTTTGTAACAACTGATATTGATTCATAGGTTCCCTCAAGAAAAGAAAGGAGCAAATGAAAATTACGGAAAAAAGTATGCCTCAAATGTAACATTTTATCAACAAGTGTAGATAACTTTCCAACTTAGACAAACTTGATGAGGCCTATAATGGCCTTGAAGAACACTTAATATTATACTATAGAAAATTTTATATATTAATTAAAACACATTTTCATATAAATGACGTACATATTTCATTTCCATATCCTTCTATAATTGACTATGAGAATAATTAATTCACAATCAACAATTTCACCATTAATTTGTTACAATTTACGAAAATTAGCATTTCCTAATGGTACATTTTTATTGAAATTAATTAGGAAAGATGTATGGATGGAACAACAATTGTATAACCTGAACAAATCACTAAAAAAAGTTGTTTTTCTTGATTACTTGCAGCCAAATAGAATGTTGACTTTTTTTATTAAAATGAGATTAAAACATGAGAGTTTACTGAGTGAAAAGTATAAAATTGTCTAACTGGACATACACAAAATGACCGACGTTGGGTTATAGTCACGATTTTTGTCTAATAAAATTGAGAGCATACTTTATTACGTTAACGTTGCTGGTTAATTATTTACAACTGCGTTAAGGCCTTCCCTATCCAATCTATGAATGGAACTTTATTCGAAAATCGTACATAAATATTATTAAAAGCTATTACTGTAGCAATAAATATGTTGTTATTGTGTCACCTTCTATTAATCCATTTTGTAATGGACAGTAGCAGACGGTTTTTGCTAATAGTTCCCTATATATTTTTTATACAGGTATTTTGACAAAATAATAGATGTAAATAAAAAGTTAATGAGCAAATCAATATACGAGATTTTTCCAAGGCCTACTATTTTTTGTGACACGGTATTCCATTATTTATCAGGCTATCTAAGCTAACTTTGATTTACGATTGCCGATTATGGCGTCCTATTATTATTAGACGACAAAAAGTGGACACTGTTCACTAAGCGCGCCGTCTCGGTTTTTAAGCGACGAAATTCACGAATTACAATATTGCGAAGATAATAGGGACCATAATGAGGGTCCCTTTCGAAGTGGCCTTTTCGAAAAAATGTGTCCGGCTTTTTTACGGAGAGCGCCGTCGCCGACAGTCCCAATACAGGGCCGGCTTAGGTTCATGGTCTAGATCCTTTTTTAAACAAAAAGACGAATATTTGCCTCTGAAATTTATTATGCGGTTATACATATGCAGGTATGTCCAATTGAATTTTGTCAATACTAAATTAATAAATCATTGGTTCATGTGATAATGTATCTCACCTAAACTTTATATTATAATACAGTTTACTAACGCGAACGATGAGAATAAAATCGAAATACAGATATTAAGTAAAATTTCCATCTCAATTTCCTTCGATATAAGAATGAAACGATCCTAATAACAAAACAACTTATATTAAGTTTAAATATTCTTCAAATTTGATACACATGTACAACATAACACTATCTGCAAATTAAATGGTTTTTTTAATTAATAGGGAGAGGGTTTAGAGGATTGAGAATGTTGAAGGAGGATAAGTATTCAAATCAGGTCAAATTAAATATTTAAACATAAATTTCCTATTTGGGTCATTGTCATCAAATCGTCTTATTTTCAGTTGCGTGATGAAAACGCAAAAACTTGTGCTGTCTGGTTGATAAATGGGGTTATTGCATTTATTATATTATAAGGAAGATTTTCTTAGTTGCGCTCCAACAGATACTCACAACAGATACTCATATACCACGGTAATGACCAAAAAAGAGGAGATAAATTTCAAAATACGGGGTTCATTTATTTTTATTATTTCGCCGACTTTATAGTCACACTTCTCAGCGTAAACGCTGGGAAACATTCACCCATTCCTGCTGCAGACAGTGATGGCTTGATATCTCATCCCCGCCTCCAGCAGAAATTAGGCTCAGGCGCGGGGAGGAAATTCATCCTATCCCAAAACCTTTCTTACAATGTGGCAAGCTTGTAACAATATTGCCTTCTGGCCATTTCTAATGACATTAAAAGATAGTCCTGATGCCGTGATGTTCTTGGCGAATCTCGTCGTCATCACTCCCTCTGCCGATATTACTAGGGCGTACGTCTCCACTTTCTCCAGTTTCAATAGGCGCTTCAGCTCGATTGACAAATTTTCGTATTTCGCGATCTTCTCCCGTTCAGTCTTCTGAATGTTGTGGGTAAGTGGCACAGCGATGTCTATGATGATCCCTCTTCGTTGTTCCTTGTTGATCAGCACAATATCTGGTCGGTTGAAGTCCCCGGCCCACCCTTTCTTATTTTTTTCTTAATAATAATAATAATTATTATTATTATTATTATTATTATTAATATTAAATTGTTAAAATGTATTCTTTCAATTGTTGATCTGAATAAATAAATATATATTATTATATATATTTATCGATAGTTCCCTTATCGATTAATTTTCAATAATGTATGCCGTTTCTATTGCTTTGTCATTACCCTGCTCGTGAGAACCCACTATGACATTACCATTTGTATGGTAACTTGTAAGAAATGTTTTTAGAGATTTATTCTAATTAGACGAAAATGAAAAATTAGACGTGGAAATAATAATTCCTTAGGCAACAGTTTTAATTATCGTTACGCTCAGGCAGCAAATGAATTACAACTGCAATATGAACTACCCTACACCTACCACTTTCTGCACTATTTGTAATATACTCGTACTATTATGAAATGCGTTCCAAGCGTTCAGTTAGTTCCAAGAATCATTGTCGCAATAACATGACAACAGGTGATTCATTTTTTCGGCCGAATGTCTCGGCTTCCCCAATATTTCTTTCATATGAATTAAATCTGTTATTAATCAATTTGTTTGTTGATATGTTGTTGGGGATGTCTAGTGGAAGACATAAGACCGGCTCTGGGACGGCGTATGCATCATCCCAGGTGATTATCGTTTGCGGAACGTCCTTGACCCTGGCTTTGGAACGGCCTTCTGAGATCATCCTGAAAGAAAGAGAAGTCCCGACGCGTTCAGATTCGCGGCACCGCCAGTAATTGGCGAGACGCCCTCTCCTCGGGCCCAATTAAATCCTAGGAACATGCGCTATTTCGCAGAAATTAGATATGCCCTAGAGATACGTGCGTCAGGTAATGATGGTGATTTACTATATTGTCGTAGTTTATATGCAACAGGGGCGTGCGTTCCACAGAATCGCTACTTACCCTTCTCTTATAATGCAAAAAAAACATGACCAAAAATGTATACGTTTTAAAATGTTACATCTGCAAACCGTAAGATTCATCAATCAAATTGTCTTCACACGTAAGAGCAAGCTTGCACGTGCGCACAATTTTCTTTCACCATCAAATATACAGCAGACGTTTGCAAATGCATTGGCAACCAAATTTATCAAACGCTGAACATATGAACTATTGCACAAGGTTGGATTGTTTGTCAAACTTCAGAAATAAAAAAGTCTGGCCAATGATTTCTGTTTTTATGATTGTTATCTTTTGGATCTCAAATGACCTGAGGAGGAATTCCAAAATCGGTTGGTTCCATTTAGTTGATTCTGATGACATTTTCCGGTCAAATAAAAAAAAAACAGTAAGAAAATCAACTTTACCACCAAGTTGATACCACTCACAACAACACGCACAATGCACAAAAACAAACAGTAATATTAAAAATATCGTCTGGACCAAATCGTTTGGACATTAAAACAAACGTGCTTGCGTATCAAGGCCAACGTTGATACAATTCCTTGATATGTATCGGAAAAACCACCTTCATAGTGAATGCCAACATTGTCGACTGATTGGCGTTATTTGGCCAGTGGTCATGTGTTATCAGTTAGTGTATGGACTATGTTGAGGTCGGATCATGGTGTGCTCACTTTGAGGCATTTCTTCTCCACTTTACCAATGCGAGAGAAGTTATAACATCTCACGAAAGATTAACTGCAACATAAATTACCCTACTGTTGACATCAATTAACCGATACGTTTTTATATATTATAATAATGAGCTTATATATTATAATAATGAGAGTGATAATAAGCAGCTTCCCTCTTTGCCTTGTAATGGTACTTCTTCGATTCAACACTCCAAGGTATGGTTGTTTTTGATATTGTTTAATAATTTTTTCTAATAGGTCTTGGTTCCTTTTTTTAAATCACTATACGTATTGTTAAAACTGAGCAACTAGGTATAACTAGACTTTAACTCCACGATATCTCACTCAAAACTGACGTTTGCTTACTTAAGTTTGCACAGTCTTGGGACACACGCTCCGCGACTTGTTGGTGCACGCAGGTATTTAAAATTCAATCTTCAAACCGCTTGTGCAATCAAAGTTCTTGATCAAAATTGTCATACAGGCGCTCCGGTATGCTTGTACAAAAATATTAATCATGAATGCTTGTCAGGCTTGCAGTCACATGTGTAGCCTTTACATTTTACCTAATCTGATGCTGGCCTGTTTGAACTTACAATAGATTCTCGCAAACTGCTACAGACAGCAATAAATGGCTGTCGCTATCTGTGATTAATTTCTGCGTTTCTTACTTCATGGTCTGTGTCTGCGCCAACTGATCGCGACTACGACAAGTAGGTTAAGTTTCCGTGATACATGTCGACGAGAAGCGCTGTCCTGAGGCGCCAAGTTAGTTTAATCGTAGTGAAATGTCGTCAGGGTTGGGCCACTGTCTACGTTGGGCCACGGCTATTTCTCTCGTGTGAGTTGAAAATTGTGTATTTATTTTATTAATTCAAGACTCAAATGAATGAATCAATTCATGTGTATGTTGTTTAATGACACGTGCTGCCATCTGTGTTTATAGCGTGCAATTATTATTCTCGATGACAAAAAACTTTTAGAGCATTGCTTTCGTCTTGTTTTCGGTAGTCCGAAAAAAGAAGAAACTATATATTTCCATTATGGGGTTAACCATTAACAAGTTCCCAAAGGAAAAAAATGTATTCCCTAACTTGTTCGCCTGTAGTGTTTAGCGATTGAAAAAACCGCTTGTCGTCTAGGTTGGGCCACTCATGTAGTCAGAGTGGGGCAACATCATTTTTTTCCGACAAAAAATAACAGTTTTGAGCCAGTTTTTCGCACCGCAACATTAAATTTAACATTAAAATAATTAATTGCCGCAATAAAAGTAATATTTTATCAATATAAAAAAAATCGTTAATATAATGATAAATAATATAGGATTTTAAGAATAAATTAAAAAACAAAATAAATCCAACAGAATAAAAATCATTACAGCAAAATAACAATAATAGCACCCTCTTCTGATGCCCTTGAAACTGAATCGCAACAATTCCATCGCGTGCATTGAATGTAAGAGAGACGTGCACTTGAATTGCGTCAAACTCAAAAAAGTTATTTTATATTTTATATGCCGAAATTGCGATTCCGATTAATGTTCTCATGAAGATTTCTCATCAAAATTATGTAGAATTGAATTAGAAACAATAAAAAGCAACATATTTGTTCATTACAAATTATTTTAGTACATATTTCGTCGATATTCAGTGGCCAACCTAGACTGCAATGGCCCAACCTAGACTACTTTTTTATATTTCGTTTTGTCAATAACTTTTTTTTATAACGCGCAACAATTCGCCCTAATTAAAAGTTTCTTATTTCAATAATCGTCACCGGAATTCAAATATAAACAAAGATACAGGGCAGTGTTAAAAAGCCCCCCTTCCCGAGCCCCTCCCTACTAATTTGTAGCGTGATACTATGTATTTTGTCTTTAATATTTATTGTCAGCGATAGAACAAGCTGTGATAAGTCATCAACGCCAGTGTCGTAAATCTTAAACAGGGCCGTAATTGTATTACATGTAATTGTTGAACAAGGATTTTCGATACAGTTTTGAAGAAAAGCTTCGAATATTTTTTCCATTAGGCATATGCCAGAAATACTGGCGCTGTAAAAAAACTGGCACTGTAAAAATTGTTACAGTGCCAAAAGACCCATGACATCCAAACGTTATGCTATCCTAGACTCTATCATACAAATGACCAAATAATGTAGCCATTTTTGTCACGCTTCCCACACTAATTTCCCACCGCACGCCATGATATTCTGACTGATATTCAAAGGAATTATTCTGGTAGTAGCGATAATTATCATCTCGGTTCGCGCCTTGATACCTGCCTTCGCGCAATGACTTTTAGCCAAACTAGCCATCGACATACCTGTATCTTGGTAATAGCGAACTATCAACTCAAAGGTTTCATGCCCCCCTCATCATCATGCTTATCTGAAGGAACCATAAATGGTAAAGACAAAACCGAGAGTTCATAATCTATAATAGTTTCTGCTTGTAAGACTTTTTGTCCACATTGGGTGTGGAAACGGTGGCTTAGAACAAATTGCTTCAGACAACCGCTTGAAACAAATGTCTGTGAGATGCCATAATTAGATAAAACATTAAACTTATGAAACCCACAAAGTGTTCTTCAGTAGGCCACAAGGCTTTGGACGAGATTGAGGCACGTCTGACGTCTGCACGTCTTTTCTCTATTTAAGGAAATAGAGATTTTAGACAAACGCGTGCTTCAACCTCATCCAAGTTATGAAAGCCAGAACATTTGTATCTCAGGACTAATTTTGCATTTGCTGGTGAGCAGGTTCTGTTCTACAAAAATTTCACCGTAATCAGTGGTGATTTGTGCAACAATAAATATACACTTATTTTCTGAAACGTTAACTTTGGTTTGCATTTACTTCAGTTTTCAATTTTTTTTTGTCGCATTTAAAAAAGCAATGATTAAATAAGTTGCTTGGTGTTCGAGTTGTAGTTTGCAAATGAGTACCAATTTGGAATAGTGCAAGTCTGTGTCACAATTTGTCTTAATCCTCGAATAAAATATTTTATTAGATAGACATTTTGTATCAAACAATAGGCAGATACCGAACTAGATAAAAAAGAACTGGTCATCAATTTTTCAAGAGTTTCGAAAATATTTCGATAAAATATTCAATTAAAGAATTAACAAAGTAATTATCTATGAACCGTTAGTACGTAACCAAGACTTTGTTGGTGAAGGTAATAAATATTTAAACATCTAAACTTCTAAATTGTCTGAAAACTGTAAATTGGGATTAGAAAATCATTATATTTGTTAGAGAAAGTAGATATTATCGTTATGTGTCCATACAACTATGACACCAAAATTACATTATATCAGCCTATTTATATTCAACCTTCCACGAAAATAACGAATCCAGAGTATACCCTAAAAAAAGATCATTACAATTTGAAACAAAAATTTTGCTGTGTACTCTCAAATCAGTCATTGAAGAGAAACATATAGTCTCCATAGAAAGTCAAAACCTCAAAAGCATCATACGTGCAGCACTTTAATAGTTGTGTAATGTTTACAAAACATATATATGCAGACTTTTATCTTCGGATATTTTGTATAGATCGCTACAAAAATAACTCAAACATCTATAAAGGTATTACGCGTAATTTGTATATCTATAAAAGTATTACGCCTTATTGTTTTAGATTCCTTATCTTAACTCATTTTGTATGTTTATAAAATTTTATTAGAATAGGAGATTTGCTCGGTGAGTGGTCTTTGTTATATTTGAAGTATCTCATTTCTAAAAGATTACGCAATTAATTTAAAAATTGATAGCATGGCTTTCGATTTTGGAAATACTCTTCAAACATAATAACTCACCTAATGATAACAAATTAAGATGTACTAGCTGTTCCCGCTACTTCGTTACCAAGGATGGAATATAAGAATACTGGAATATAATATAGCATATTATTTCGAATTTCCCCCACCCATACTCCCCTTTTCACACTTTTAGGGATTGAATTTCGAAAAATCCTTTCTAAACAGGCACCCTAGATGGCAAAAAAACTATTATCCCTTTTTCTCATATACATTTGGCTGTTCATTGTCCATCTATATTACGTTGCATTGTCCATACTTTTGTCCAAAAAAGTCCAAAACTTGGAAGGAATAAATACCATACCGTATTCTAGATATGATTTGGAGACTTATGTTACTCCAAAAAAAACATTATATTTATAAAGTGAAAGTTATCTTATAGTGTTTGAAATCTAATTTCATTCCTGAAAATTTCATCTCATTCGTTGTTTCCGAATTAAAGGAGGGGGTAAAACCCACAGATTTACCCTAAATATGTGTACGTAGACTAAAGTAGAACCAAGGTTATCATAAGTAAGGAAAGTAATATTTCAAGTTTAATAAATATTAATTTAAATTAATAAAATTTAAGCAAATTAAGCCAACAACAAAAAATCAGTAGAAACTAAATTTCTTTAATAATAGGATTTCCTATGTCCAACTCCGGTCATCGTAATATTCAATATGACCTCCATTTGATGGCATCAGTAACAACCTTTACTCCAAATTATACACAGCATTATATGACATGTATCATCAAATTGCAGTAGCTTGCTCCCTAATACTTATTTTAATTCTTCTAGCGTTATCTGTATTCTACTTTTTTTTTAATTACCCCAAAGCCAAAAATCCGCTGTGTCAGATCAGGCGATCATAGTGGCCGTGATTTTTCAAAATAACTGTTTGTAATACTACCTTGACAAACAGCAGTTAACATGTTTTTAACTGGTCGGTAAATGTTCAGAATCCTGGATAAATATTATGCAGGTTTTGCAACTGTGGAATTACATAATCTCCTAACATTTGCAGGTATCGTTCACCAGTAACAATTACAGTTACAACATCGTCATTCGTACGACATTTCGTCAAGAATATATGGACCAATCATGAATTTATCTGTGAAACCTCACCAAACAGCGACTTTATTGCCATGAAAACCTTTCTGAATAACTGCATAAGGTTTTTCGGTTGACCACATTCGACAATATTGAGTATTGACTAGAATGGACCTCATATGTCCTTAAAATGCGAGATAACCATTCGGGTTCAATTTCAATATAAGCCAATATTCGTAAAGAAAAAATCATCCTTCTTAATCCATCCTGTAGGTCTCTGAAATTGCTGTCAAAATCTTGCGAATTTGAATTTCGACATGGGGTTGGTTTTTGGGGTGTGGACGGTGAACCGTTTAAGTCAAAGCGTAGTGACCTCCGGAGTATTAAAACCAACCCTATAGGCGTCCACAAATTAAAAACTTCAAGTCTCGTACTTGAATAAAACGCAATTAACGCGTTACGCTAATTTTGACGAGCAGTTTAGTTAACATATGGCATAATTTCGATATCATTAATAACGCAATCCGTTACACTGAGGAACTAAAACAAATGTGTTTTAAGATTTTATCACACTACCTCTCCTGCTACCTGCCTGTAGAGATATCGTTTAGGCCGCTACTGCATCATAAATTACAATTACGGTCTAAAAACGGCTTCGGATCGGCTTAACGTTAAGTTGTGAATATTTTGGCTTCGGACACGGCCATCACATGTTATTAAAAGTCACTAAACTCGCCTTAAAAGTGCTGTAAATAAAGAATGTTAATATCACCTTTTTTATCTTGCAATATTCGCGAATTCAATGACCGGCCCTGCGCTGCTGTAGCGGTGAACAGTGAATGAATTGACCTTAAGTTAAGTTACATTATTTAAATTGATGTAAAGGAGTTATTCAAATACAGTATTAATTCGTTAATTTACTCGGCGAAGTCCACTACTACATCATTTAGAACTGCTACATGTGTTCCCGCTACATGCAGAAAATGTTTTGTTCAAGTCGTTAATTTAAATAAACAACATTTACTAAAATGTAAGGAACCGTCTAAAAAAAAACGTCATCAAAGTTGGCCGGGCAAAAAAGACGTTTTCCTATTCCATCTTACATTTATAACCTTATTTAATTATCAAGGCTGTCACATTATGTGAGAGCCATTATTTATTTTACAATTGTGACAGCCATTATTTGTTTTACAATTGTGACAGCCACTTGTCAAAAGTTTGACAACAAAGTTGCATTTTGAGCTTCGACATAACCGCTATTTCCGTCTCGCTCCTTCATCAATCTGTCCAGGTTTGATGACTTTTTTTGGATATCTCTATTAAATCCGTTAAATGCTTCCTTTTTGCTTCCTTGAACGGCTGAAAATATACATGAAATCGAAAAAGAAAAAATAACGCTTTGTTGAATTATTTAACTAAACTAGAAACTTAGCCAAATTTAACCCTCTCTCCCTCCAAATGAGTGGGACACTGGCAACATTAAAGTTTATTTATTTTGTTGTTTTGTTTTTGAAATATCCCCAGTAAAAAAAACATCAAAAGAGGTCAGGTTTGGAACATTTTCTGGCCACTCTATTGTGCCTCCGTCAAGTGCATACATACAGGGTAGCACAACAGAGTGGGTGGTGTGACAAAGTAGCATATCCCTTTTATTACATGAAATACAAAAAAAAAATATATATATATATATATATATATATATATATATATATATATACATATCTACCGGCTTTCAAGCCCGAAAAGGCATGTGAATAAGTCGATGGGAAGCCCGAACCACTTATGAAGCCCGGCCGGCGTGTAAAACTCGTTGTTTTCACAGAACGTTTAGAATGGGGTACTTTGCGTACGCCAATTTTATGGGGGCTCGTAAAGTTGTCTTTCTCCAAACTACAGCTTTAGTTCAAATTTGTGTAGGCGGCGTCAACTAAACTGTATATACACTGAATACTAGTCGATTTTCTTAAGCCCCGCATATTAGTTCGACAATCGTAGCCCAAAAACTTGACCACGCATTTTGTATTTGAAACAAATAGGAATCGTATTCTGCTTAGCCAGCCTCAAAGTCCCTTAGGAGGTATGAACTACCTTACAAATTTCCTTAAATTAAGGTCTAATAGGGGTTTATTAAAATTTCGCTTAAAAAAAATTTACCATCCACTTTTTTGTCACAAGTGAGTTTTTCATGGAATAGGTAGCCCTTATCCGGATGTAATACAAAATTAGACTTCAAAGGGACACTATCTCAAAAATCGAGATACTGATACCACCGTTAGAAAAAACAATTGTTTGGTCCAATGCACAAAAGCTTGGTAAGGAGTATTTTTATAATGATAAAAAAACTTTGCATTAGCCCTTATGGCCGAAAAGAACCTTTAACTGAAATATCTCTGTTTTAGCCGTGTAAAAATTTGATTAAGATAGGTAGCCCTTTATACAAATTGTTACTTATTTGCCACCCAAAATGGTAAAGATGGATTGTTTATTTTGCGTTTTTTTTTTGTGTTGATTAATGTGTATTCTGTAGTATGCAATGGTTCCGGTTTGGTCGGTTCAACTATTATTATTTTATTATTATGCAATTAAAAGGGCCCCCCCTTCGCACTTATGCCTCGAAAACTTTGTTCACGTCTCGTTTTTTTTTTTTTTACAAAAGCGGGAATTTCCCAACAATAACAACAAATTATAGAAACTTTATAAAACCACAATTTAGTGGACATAAAGTAAAACAAAAAATTTAACCCTTTCGCCACGTATAAAGAATATACGGAGTCAAACTAAATAAAACCGTTTACAAACAAAAGCCCTTCATTATTTTATTTCAAAATCTTTCAAATGAGGTGTCACCTGAAGTACCTCGCTTAAAAAAAGGTGTGACTGTCACGTGAAGGGTTATCACGCAAATATGTATTGTTACACATGCTATACAGCTACACATACAACATGCTGCACTGATTTTAAAAATCGACCTGTCTGTCTGAGCATTTCGGTAATTTTATCAAATAGGCTAGTTAATAAAGGGGGGACTTATTCCAGCGCACTGTATATTTTGGCAGATAATCTTCTGTCATATTCGGTTTTTAAAAAAGTTATTTTTCTCATTTTTTTTAATTAGCGAGGGCATTCATTTAAAGAAAAAGAAAATTGTTTTCTAGAATAGGTAGGTTCTACATTTTTTTATTTCAAGTGAAATCGAGAGATTTCAAATTTAACACTTGTTTTAAATCAAATACGAGCCCTAACAACTATACGTTCGGACCAACGCATTTTTAGCGTATTAGACTGTTTTTATGTATAATGAAGCAAAAATTGACTAATGCAGCTGACAGTACATAAGAACTCAAACGATTTAAAAGTGTGTTTAATTAATGTTTTCAAAAAACCAGATTAACAATGTCACAACTTGACAAAACAAATAAAATGTAACAAAATAATGTGCAACTAAATGTTCGTAATTAAGGCACACCTTTGCCTTAATTACGGCCCGAATTCTTGCAGGCATTGTTTCAACCAAACCTCGACAGAGTTCTGGTGAAAAGGTGTCCCACATTTCGCCGATTTTTTCCTTTAAAGTAGAGACCAATGGTTTCAGGATCATCTCTCAAAAACTCTTTTTTTCTCTCAAAAAATTTTTTAGGTGGGTACCTAAATTAATAATTAACAGGAATTAATTTTTATGCTGTTGGCTGACTTGAAACTTTTTTGGGACATAATTTTTAATCCAAAAATGAATAGTAATTCTTGGTACAGGGTATCAAAGTTATAAATTTAATTTCGATTTTCTTTATTAACTTTTTTGAAACAAATATTTTTGCACAAAATTTCTAAACTGGGATTTTTTTCGGGATAAAAATGTTAATTTGTTAATTATTTTGAGAGGACGCTTTTTGTGGGATATTTTGGGGTGAAAAATTATAGTTTGTTAATCATATTGATATATTTTTATAATCATATTGATATACATAGAAAAAAAACTGTCCAATTTTTTTGCGTAAAAATTTCACTTACATCGTGGGTAGCTAACAAAAGAAAACTCTTAGTTACCCAATTTAATAATTATCAATAATCAATTTTTATGCTGTTGGCTGACTTTTGAAACTTTTGGACCAAAATATCCAAAAGTTAATCCAAAAGTTATTGGTTGCCAAGGTACAGTGTGTCAAAGTAATAATATAAATGTCAATTTTCTTTATTACCTTTTTTTGAAAACAAACAATTTTGCACAAAATTTCGAAAATGGGATTTTTTTTTCGGTATAAAAATGTTAATTTGTTAATTATTTTGAGAGGACGCTTTTTTGTGGCATTCTTGGGGAAATAAATAAGTCAGGAGCTTCCGGTAGAAATGAGATAAGTACCAAAAAACTGGAACAGAGTTATTAAGGAAAGTTTTCTCAATTTTAGCATTTTAGGCACTTACCGTCACGACATCTATTATTATGTATTTGTACCCTTTAAATAGCTAATTGGTGTTTAGCCTGTTTCTACATATTTGTCGGTGGTATATAGAACCCGTTAGTAGTAATATGACAAAAATTTCTATTTTGGTACTTACCTCCTTTCTACTGGAAGCTCCTCGTGTACCTTCTTTCCGTAAAAATAAGTAACAACTATAGTCCATGTCTCACTTACATTGTAGTTAACTAACAAAAAGAGAAATTTTAATCACCTTATTTAATAATATAATTATATAATGTGATATCTTGCATTTTTCTACCATGAAAACCTATAAAATGAAACGTCACATGAATGTTTCTCTTTATTCATATTAAAATTAGATCCAACTTCCCCCGTTTGTAATTTTTCAAAAGTCAGCCAACATCACAAAATTAATTATTGACAGTTATTAAACTAGGGAACTACAATTTTTTCCTTTAGTTAGCTACCTACGACGCAAGTGGGATATTTACATTACCATTTGTTATTAATATTTCGACAAAACAGTTGTGCACGATTTTCTTGATGTACCCAGATGCCACAGAATGTGCCCTCTACCATCCACGTCAAGATCATTAACAAAATAAAGCACATCAAAAAATCTTTTCACAAAATTTGTCAAAAACATAGGTTTTCAAAAAAGTTATTTAAGGAAATCGAATTTAAAATTTTAAAAGTATATTAAGGTATTTTAAAAGTTAGCCAACAGCAGCATCATATTGATTATTGTAAATTGTCAATAATTAATTTTATGCTGTTGGCTACCTTTTGAAATTGGAATCAATTGTGTAAAAATAAGTACAAAAGGTGAAATCTTAGTTACCTAATTTAATAATTATCAATAATTAATATTATGCTGACTTTTGAAACTTTTTTTGGACTAATGATTGTTAATTCAGTAGATGGTAGTGACCAAGGTACGGGGTGTCAGTCATAATTTTAAATTCGATTTCCTTAAATAACTTTTTTTGAAAACCAATGTTTTTAACAAATTTTGTGAAAAAGATTTTTTGGAGTGTTTTTTTTTGTTAATGAGCATGACATGGATGGTAAAGGGCACATTCTGTAATGTAATATTGTAAAATGTAATGTTGATTGAAATGTTTTAGCGAATTAATTTTATTTTTTACCCCTTAACATCAACCCCCTTGATTGTTTTGTCCTTGGGAACACAGCGCGGATTTTTTCGAATTACTTAATCTCTCCTATATGAAGCCTGTGGGGTGGTATAACGAAGTTGCGGGAGGGTAAAATATTTTGAGGGTTAATTAGAAATGAGTAAAATGATTTCAACCCCTTATCATCAACCCCTTTGACATTTTCGTCCTTGGGAACACAACCCGGGTTTTTCAAATTACTTAATCTCTCCTATATGAAACTTGGGGGTGGTATAACGAAGTTGTATGGGGGTAAAATCTTCTGGGAGTTAACTTGAAATGGGTAAAACATTTTTACCCCTTACCCACAACCACTTTGATTTTTTCGTCCTTGGGAACACAGCCCGGATTTTTCAAATTACTCAATCTTTCCTATATGAAGCCTGGGGGCGGTATAACGAAGTTGCGGGGGAGTAAAATCTTTTGAAGATTAATTTGAAATAGGTAAAATCTTTTTAATCCTTTACCATCAACCCCTTCGATATTTTCGTCCTTGGGAACACAGACCGGATTTTTCAAATTACTTAATCTCATTTACATGAAGGGGGGAACGGGAGAGATTAGACATTACCTTCCGCCATGTTTCTTCATGTTACAACTGGAACAACCCTTAAAACATCGCTAAAGGCTTACTACAGCAGAAAATGGGATTTTAAAAAAAACCTATTTATTGAATAACTTTTTATTTGGTTGGGGGTAAAACGAATTTTTTTGTGGGTAAAACGTGGACTAACGAAGGCCTCTGAAATGCGACGGTTTACCCCCTAGCCCAGCAAATTTTCCGGGCTTGTGAAGGTTGGCTCGGAAACATTTTTTTGCGAATAAAAAAAACTATAAATAATATTGGGGGTAAAATGTGGTCTAATGATGGGTAATCAATTAGGCCGTTTCTTAAACGAAAAGCCGATTTTTGGCGGAGGAAATAAAATTTTAATCTTTTTGTAACGCCTTTTTGAAAAGTGCCACTCATGAATTTTGTCAGAAAATGTATTTTATACTCCTCTATATTCAAGAATTTTTTCAATGTTTTTTTTAAAGTGGTGGAATACTGAAAAATATTAAAAAGTATTTTTTTTTGTAATCTTGCGTTTAAAGAAACTTGTCTATTTTTGATTGTTAAAATTGTATAAAAAATTATTATTTTTACCAAAAGTACATTCTCACTAGAGAAAAAAACAGAGAAACCCATTGAAAATGAAGACATATCCTGCTTTAAATAATTAAGAGTGTAAAAAATGATTAAAGAGACGTTAAATAAATCTTATTTCATGCTAAATTCCACTTAAAAATAATTATATAATTTTTTACGTACTATTGGAAATTAGTTTTCAGTATTGATGCAATAAAAACAAAAATTTATGATATTGTAAAATTTCGATCATAAGTTATTACATTGTAATATCGTTTAACAAAATTATTATAAATTATTGACATTAAATGTAATAATTTCATACAAAATATTTCGAAAATACTGTTTTTTTGAGGAAGGTCACTGTCTTCATTTACTACGACATTAACCTCATCAATAAACAGACGACTCAATATTTCAGCAGGTCTTACTATTTTTGCCAAATATCGAGTTTTTCTGAAAACGAGTGATCTCCAGTTTTATCAATTATGGACGAGTCACTACCAACAGCCAGCTGCCCAAGTAATGTTTCCAAATCACGAACTTCAAATACACTGGTATTCGAATAAATTCGAAAATTATTGATATCTTCATCATAGAATCGCTGTTTTATGATATGATCTTTACAGCACCGATTTCCTTCGGGAATAAAGAGTTGTCTTTTTGCAAATACTTGTTTACGTGCTTCGAATGGAACTATTGTAATATTTGTTGATGATCTACAAATGCAACAATATCCATGAGTGGAAATGATTCGTGGAAAACCCAATTCCACAAATTCTAATTCTTCTTCTATTTTTTCTTCAAAAACATAGGAAGGATCTTCAGTTGATAGACGAAACAGTAGTTGAAGACGATTGAGAGAAAATTGGCTGGCTCTCGATACTCACTTGTTCTGAAGATGAATCATCAGTGTTCTTATTTTTAGTTGGTCTTGTTAAAATTACTCGACATTTATTACGAAATGTAGGTATAATTAATAAAGACTCTTTTTTCCAATTTTTTCTGTCGCAATATTAGCCTCATGAATTGTCGTATTAACTTTTTTTATAGCCTACTGTTTTGCGCAAATAAATATTACAATTGATACATTTTTTATTAGCATCCATTCTGAAAAAATCAAGATTCAAAGCATGTATTAAAAATGCAGAAACATATAAAACTATAAACATATTTCACTTACTTTGGTGGAAGTCATTAAGCGTAACACTATTTAACGATAAAAATAATCCCATATAATGATGAGAGATGAAACAACAACAATAACTCAACCATAGAGGTTTCTTTATAATTTTGAGGTTTGTTGTTGCTTTCAGACTGTTTCAAAATTATATAATTGCTAATGGTCTTTATGCAATCACTTTGCAGTAAAATCATTAAAAATGTTTTTTAAGTAATGTAATTCCTAATTTTCGGTAAAAATAATAATTTTTTATACAATTTTTAACAATCAAAAAATATATTTAGTTGGTTTAAACGCAAGATTACAAAAAAAATTACTTTTTTAATTTTTTTTCATATTGTTCCACCACTTCAAAAAATTTGAAAAAAATCCTGAGTATAGAGGAGTATAAAAAGACATTTTATGACAAAATTCGGTGACACTTTTCAAAAAGGCGTTAAAAAAAAGATTAAAATGTTATTTCTTTCGCCAAAAATCGGCTTTTCGTTTAAGAATCATGACCAAAATGTTTTTTCATGTCTTTTACTTCTAAGAATTAGAAAAAAAATCACCATCAATTAGTTTTGAATTTTACTATGAAAAAAAAATCGAAAAAAGAGATTTTTTTGAAAAACTTCTTGAAGACCGTTTAAGACAAAGAGCTGAAAATTTAACTGAATTATTTTTGTTTGATACTAAAACGATCCCCCAAGTGCGAGTCAAAAAAGCCGCGAGGGCAGATTTCCTATATAAACCCTGCTATACCCTTTGTATTTATTTTTTAGGTCAGGTTTCTCGATTATGCAAACATTTAGGTGTCAGCATTTTTAGCAAATTTTTATATTTTCGGCCATAAATTCATAAGAAATCCAAGCTAATAATAATTTTCAGCATAATATTATCTTGCAAATGTATGTAATTTTATATGTTTTAGGTTTTTAAAGCGTGGTTGTAAATTTTTGCATGGCAGTGAATAATTTTTTTGAAAAGATACGTTTGTCCGAACATGTAGTTTAGGGCTCGTATACTTTCCAACTTATTCTCCCTAATAGTAGAGAGCGCAGAGGCCTGAAATGTTCATACTGTAGGGCTTTAAAGACTAAAAGCTGACACCTAGGTAAATCGATAGCTTATATATAAACAAACTTCCAAAAAAAGTTGTCCAAAAATTGTCCTGTGCAAAAGGGCGTTATTCAAAATTTTTGAGTTATTTAGTGCGTCAGACAGAGGAAGATGAGATCTTTCGGTGGTAAAATTTTTGTAATGTTCTCTGTAGCCGTTTGGTTGTAAAAAAATTAATTATTTAAAAAAAAAACATTGCGCCTTACGGAAAACGCAAATTTTAAGAGCCTGTATCTCGTTCGATGTTCACTTAAAATTAATTATTTTGCCGTATTTTTACATTTATCACTCTATTACGCGGAAACTAGGTGTCTAATAAAAAAATGTATTCTCTATAAATTGAGCCCCAGGGCTTTCTGACTACAACGGTACTTTCAAATTTCTATTATTTCCAATAATTTGCTCTAGACAAGCACCCACTAGTCAGAAAAACAATTCACCATAGATCAGGATCTCGGGAAACGTTCGACCGCGGGGTATAGTGCGGTATGGGAGGGCGATCGAGGCTTGCAGTCGAAGCGACCGAAGATATTGTTACTGAGTTGGTTTTTAAATCATAACTCGCTTATTTCTACACGAAAAATATTTTTGAAAGTACCGTTGTAGTCAGAAAGCCCTGGGGCTCAATTCATAGAGAATACATTTTTTTTGATTAGACACCTAGTTTCCGCGTAATAGAGTGATAAATGTAAAAACACGGCAAAATAATTAATTTTAAGTGAACATCGAACGGAGATACAGGCTCTTAAAGTTTGCGTTTTCCATAAGGCGCAATGGTTTTTTTAAAATAATTTATTTTCTTACAACCAAACGGCTACATAGAACATTACAACATTTTTACCAACGAAATATAAGACCTTCGGCTATATGACGCACTACATACCTCAAAAATTTTGAATAACGCCTTTTTTGCACAGGACAATTTTTGGACAACTTTTTTGGAAGTTTGTTTATACATAAGCTATCGATTTAGCTAGGTGTCAGCTTTTAGTGTTTAAAGCCCTACCAAATCATTTTTGAAGGCACTAATAGGCGCACGAGCTCTCTACTATAACTAAACACATTAAAAACTTTGTTCTTTTATTCATCCTGAACGCACGTGCGAAAGACAGCGAACCTGTTAATTTACTGAACTCTGATTGTTTTAATATATTAGAGAAGCATAGCATAAGGGATAAAAATGCTGGCAACACCGCTGGGCATGGCATAATACGTGACATATCTAAATTTATACAGTCGGGCTTCATAATATTAGGGAGATATAACATGCTTCGTTAAAGCTGACAAATACATATTTTAATAAAATATTAAAATAGTTACCCCTCAGCTGTTGCCTTGGTTTGCTTTTTATTTTTTATGTGCAGCTACGTGAAGTACACACTTGTATCTATAATAGAAAGCCCGGGCTTCTGAGAACCTATAGTATGTAGTGGGCTTCGTATTGTGCGTTAGGTAGGTATATATATATATATATATATATATATATATATATATATATATATATATATATATATATATAACCAAAAAATAGTACTCAAAAAGCTCTATCCGGATATATCAATTCATTTTGTCTTGAATGCCAAGTCATTACTAAAAATGTGGTATTTTCTAAGACATCTCAAAAAAAATTATTATGCAATTTTTACCACTTTTTCAATGAACAATTTGGCTTGCAAAAAAAATTGCAAAGACCAATCATTACAGCTTTTAACGATACTTTGTAGTTTTCAAAACTCTACTTTCAGATTCTGTACATTCGTTATTTACCGAGTAATTGATTACCAAATTCAAAAATCACTTTTTTTGCTTTGAACGGCGATAATTCAGCGAAATATCATTTTACAGGGCTCGAAAACAGGTCAAATTAAAGAGAATTAAGTGATCTAAAAAAGCTTTGTGATGAAATTATCAAAAAAAAAATGAACTCTGTGGACCTTTTAAAAAACATCCAAAAACCAGAATATTGGAGCTTCAATTTCCTTCTCTTTTTTTTACGACCATTTTCCCCAAGTTACAGCTCTTTGAAAATCATCTGAAAATACTAAAAATTACTTAAACTCTTTTAAATATGTTATTTTTTTCAATACATTTTTTACTAATAATTAAATAAAATATATTAATAACTTTTTTATATCATTGCATTCAGAACTTTTTAGACAACAGAACTTTAGAAAACAGAAGAATTTAAAAAGATGGCCTTAGACTACTTTAAACATACTACAGCTATTGATTTCTAAGATTAGATTTGTAATTCAAATTCAGATTTACCGCCCCACAGTTACAGGAGTTTTGCCAGTTCGTTTGAGAACTTGTACCTAGGCCCGCACCACCATGGTAGGACCCAGTGTATATCTGTATATTCCCTCTAATTTTACCACCTATTTTAGTAATAAACTATAGCTAGGTAGCAAGTTACTAATAGATAGCGACTTTGCGTCTGTTATGTTATCAGTAATATGCATGTACAAATATTTCACTGCTTTAATATGTATATCGAGGTTCCAAAACTATAGCTAACTAGAAACTGACGGATATGCATTTATGCCCTGGTTAAAATGACCTACAAAACTGCAAAATTTACGTACAGAGAATATTAAACATCGTTAGTGATTTTATGTGTAAACTAATAGTCATAACATATTATGTGTAGATACCATATGGTATTCAAAATACGTGTGCATATGTATATTCGATTAATTTCGATGGCAAACAATACTTTATACGCAAATTTATACAAACCATGTGTGCTCACTTCGATAAATTGGCTAACAGTTGCGACCATTATACATATGTATTGTTTGAGGACGTACCCAAGATATCCAGTGGTCAATGTCAGGCAGGCCGACCGACACTTGGCTGGCCAAGTTAAGTTCTGATATTATTTTTACCGAATACCGCAAAGCTTTTTATAGTGGTTATTATTTATGAGTTAAGATTATCTACACTGCATATTGAACTGCATATTTTGAAAATGTGATTTTAGTGATTTATATTCAATCCACATATTTTGTTCAGATTAATATCCATGCATTGCATTTGCATTTAAAAATGTGACGAGGTATGTAGGATATTTGAAAACAAAATAATGCCTTTTATATTTTGTTTTATTATCAACATACTTGCATGTCTGAAAAAATCGATGCTTAGAAGGTCACATCCATAAATTCTTCATTTGATCAACCGCTATTTTATATTTTGTGAAAATATTTTTCTCCAAACACACCAAATACTCGTTCCACTCGTTCCACATTCCACCAGCTCACAAATACTACATTGGAATAAACTACAATTTAGAAATTCTACACATGTATTTTAGACGTAGTACACATCCTATTTTTCTATTTAAGTCACAGTTCAAAATTTTGCAATTACTGTATTATTTTGTTGTTATAGAAACTACTCATAAAATCTAGCTAACTAGCAGAAAAATACTATATACTTATTGGTGCCATGTACAGTGTGTTTCACTTTTTATTAATCCACCTTAATTTCTCTGTTATTAATCATGCAATTTTCTTCAAATATGAATGGTAAGTCCAATACAGAAATGTTTGATGGTAATGGAATGGAAAATTTATAATCAATTTTGCAAATCACTTACTATCTCATAAACTTACTTATAAACTTACTCATAAACTGGCCGCAACTTGCTACTATACAAACATTTTAAAAATTCTCTTTTAAACATGGATTTAAACAATAATAACAATATTTTTGGTTAGCAATATTTAGATAGCAACTTGCGTCTGTTATCAGTTATCACATTCTACCAGATACCATAGAAATAGTTTTTTAATGAAAAATATGTGTATAAATGTTTAATAGTTATTTGCATGATTTTAACCAGTTTTTTTATTATATCCTCTTTTTAGCATTTACAGTTCGTCTTTAGTCTTTAAACCTGCGTCTCTTCTTTAATCTGTATATTTACCGTTATTAACTTTTTGCAATAAATATTAACAGCATAATATCTATTTATTTAATTTATGCAAATTTCACAAATATCAACCGCTATATGTTATTTTTCACCTGACTGTATTCCCCGTAAGGTATCGAAAATATAACCGACATAACGACTACGACATAACATCTTGCAAGTGAGAACCACGCTTTTATTTATTAATACGTCCGTGTTGTCTAGCCAAATTTAAATATTTTATCTTTTGCCTATTATTTACCATAGAAGCAGAATAGCAAAAAAGTTGTTTCTTGGCCTGCTTGTTATTCAAATTTCCGTTGAATCTACACTCATCTCCAAAAAAACTGTTTCGCCTAAACCTCTAATCAATTTTATTAATCATATTTTAGATTAGTATTATTCTCTCAATAGTGCTAGAACATTTTGTGGTAGATCCAACTACCTCACATTAGACTTTTTATTGGCTCAATTCATAGATAATACAAATTGAAAATACTCCATGAATTGTACGATGATGACCCTGATCGAAGATTGCAATTTTGTGATATACTATCAAAATATATTAATAGTAATTACCAACACCCAATGTACTAAAAAATATTTGCTTCTCTGATGAATGTACTTTCTTCGTCAATGGTCAACTCAATAAGCAAAATTGTCGTTATTGGTCTGATGAAAACCCTTGCCTATTGAAGGAAGGCCATACTCAGTACCCACAAAAATTAAATGTCTGGGCTGGAATTTTAGATACCATAGTAGGTCCTTTAGTCATAAACTGTAATCTTACTTGGGAGGTTAATTTAAATATGCATCGAAAAATAGTTGACGTACTTATCACCGATTCATTAGAAAATCAAATACATTTTAATACTTTCATAGGAATGAATGTGAGTTATTTTTTTTGAGAGGAACTTAAGTATATCTACTTGAATTCCTCAAAATTATTGTAATGTGACTCAACAGTATCTTAAAAATGTTAATTCTCTGAATCTCTTTATACATCCTTATAATTTCCTGCATGCTGCTGTAATTTACGTGTTATTTGTATTTAAATTGTTTTTCCCGCTATTTTCCGTTCTGAACTTTACACATATTTCTGTCGAAGTAATGTTGCCCACCCAATTCTTAATTGTGAAATAATTAGACTTGGACATATTTGGTACTTTTTATCTGTTTATCTATGCAATAACGACATAGCGGTTTCCCAAAATAAACGAATAACGCAAGGCTAATTAGTATGGAGCTATTATGACTTTTATCTTTAAATCGTACTGCTAACAAATACAACAGATCTCTAGAGAATCCTTTAACCGTATGTTGACCCTATTTTGATAACACTTTAAAAATAAAGAAATATTCATATGACATAGAACAATAAGTTCATAAATATTTCGTATTCCACTCAATCATTTTTCCATACTTTGATGTAAAAAACAATCAGTATCAAAAGAAAATATTATTAAAAATTAAAAGAAAAACCTCATAATATATCCGCGTGAACACCTGGTTTCCTGAGAGGCTGACGCTTGGGGTAGACATTTTAGGATGTTTATATTGTTTATAAAAATAATGCGAACGATAAATCTAATGAGTCATTTTGTTTATGACTGTTTCCTCTTATACCTGTGGGTTGTTCTTGTAAGAGATTGTATTGTATCACGATTCAAATAAATGAACATGTTGTTTAAGTCAGTGTTAATGCTTCCACAGGTCACAATTTGTGAATAAAAAATGCTAATATCTATCCATTGTTTTTCCTATTTTACAAATTATATAATTTCAGGATATTCATAGCTTTAATTATATTTAAAATGAACTGTATACATATACATACACCAAAAGTAATAGACAAACACCATTCTAATCTTTAAGATTTGTTAAATGAGTTTCCTATCACAACACAACCAAATGTAAATGTAAAATTTACTGTAACAATCCACTCTCATCACCAATCTATCACACTTGTTATGTGGTGGATTGATAGTTCATCATGTTGAGTGGTGTGATTAATTTAAAAATAAATATGTATAGCTCTACCTAGTAATTACATTTGGTGAATTTTCTATCACGTTAACCTCATCAATTATTGCCTGAATGTATTAACACTCGGTATGATTACTACCTGAATAAGTCATTGTGGGTTTGTTTAGTAAAATACATTAATTGTCAACTTGAGACAAAATTTGCAAAATGTGAAAATATATTTTATATATAATAATAGCAACTAATAATATTTGATACAGTATAGGCATGTATCTCGTAATAACTTATTTCATGTAGGGCAAGAAACGAGTTGGTCCTTTGTTATTGTAGAATGTTCCCTATTCCAAAAAAGTGAGATATTTTGGCAGACTTATCCTTCTAGATTATGGATTCCGAAAGCGTGTGATGGCAGCAGCCTTCAGAAGACCACAGCACTTAGGTATCATGCCCCCCTGTGCTTCTTTCCCTGGAAATTCAACCCATATAAGACATCAGCCATTCCAATGTTTTCAAAAGGAACAGCATTGCTTAGGGGATCACCCTTAAGGCGGTTTTCCACTAAACGGACAAAACAAAAACAAAACACAAACTCGTGTCGAATAAAACAAAACTGTACCTTTTCGCAAATTTAATCGTAACAAAAGACTGGCGTGTTTTTCGACAGTTGGAGTTTTGTTTTTTCGGGTCCTGTTTACTGGAAACGGTCGTGTTGTGTTTTCTATTTTCGCCTTGTATTTCCTTTTGCTAGTTGATTTTGTACCAAATTGGCAGGTAAGTAAATAAGGTGTTTTTTTTATAGGTAAGAAATGAGTTTAAGTTTAACATACAGATAGGCAATTCCCGGAGAAAATTTTTTCCCTGCCTCTACTCAAACAACGCAATTTAATAACGAAAAAGTTAATTTTCTCTTAGTGAAAAACACCAATGTATCAAAAAGATTACCGACGCCGAAAAAGGTCAGTTATTGTCAAGTTCTGACTTCCTCACGACAACCAGTGGAAAAGGACCGAAAACAAAAACAAAACTCGAACAAAATTTATCCCGCTTCACGGAAACCAGAGTTTTGGGTTTGTTTCAGTTTTGTTTTTGTTTTTCAGGTTCGAGAAAACACAAACACAACATAAACTCAACTGTCCTTTTAATGGAAATCCGCCTTTATGTTGACCAATGATGATCAACATTCACCAAATTTGGCTTCTTTTGTTAATGAGACGGCGGAGCAGTCGCATGTCGGTCTCTTCTATTTCGGGTATTATATAGCTTCAGGTTGTTGAGATGTTTTCTTAGTTGGCAATGTTCATCAAAAACGCCTATTATAAAATGAAGGTCATTCTTAATCATCGCCAGATATACAAGTCTCATTGTCGCTTCGTCGCTGGGACTTTTCCTGAAATAAAAACTTTTAAAGACCGTCGCTCATTTGCTTGGATCATAGCCAAAAAGAATTTCTTTTATGAGGTATATTTCTTAGGACCAACTAACACATTTATATATGTAAAAAGTGTCACTTTTTCGGAAATTGGACCTTGACGGAAAATATTTCAATCCACATGATTTGTTAAAAAATTAGATATATGACAAAATAGAGTTCAAGAATACCTTGAAGAGCACCATAGGGTCAAATTATACAGGGTGAGTCAGAAATAATGGGCCAACACTAAACTGGAGACTAGTATCGGGTATCCATTATCAAAATATATATTATGATTGAGCTCAACATGCCTTATACCAATATCGCTGGTGTAAGAGATACAACGTGTTCAAAGTTTTTTAAACGTGGACAAAATTTTATTTTGTTTTGATAGTATAAATTGGAAACTTGGTAGTTTTATGTTTTTTTTTTGTGTGAGAATGTTAAGCTTATTCTCTCACTTATTACTCAACATCCACATATCCGAACTCCAAATATCCGAACTCACGATATTTCCGAACTTTTTCTCACGATATTTCCGAACTTGTACTTCCACACAACCGAACTTGTCGCTGATTGGTTGACGACAAAAAACCGCGAAATTTGAAATGAGAAAAATAATGGAAACACAATAATGCGATTGTTATCAAACATTTCGATTGTCACAGAATTCAGCAGAGAGAGAAATCGAATAATTTTCAGTTTGGGCATGTAATTAACTATTTATTTTCAAATGCACATTTTACATCACAATTTTTCAGTATTTGATGCAAATACATCAGTCTTTTTCAAGTTACATTTCTTCTTTCTTAATGTAATTTGCTATTTGAGGATATGCTGCTTCAGTTTAAGAAGCATTTTGCATTCCTCTACATCACCTCTCTGGGTCATGTTTGATCCAATCATTCAAAATTAATGCTGCAAGAATTAATTCCTTTTTTGATTGTTTTTTTTTACATCATAGTTGTTGTTTCCATCATTTTCATTTTTCGTGGAGCTCAGTATCGCTATCGTCCTGTATTGGGTAGCCTTGGGCAGCTGCAATTATTTTTTCGTCGGTTAAGCGTCGCCATGTGTCCTCTGTCGAGTCTGCTTGCAGCCACTCATTTGTATCTTCCAGAGATATTTCTTTACTTTTGGGCAATTTATTTAATAAATTGCACGCTTCTAAAGTAGAATCTTGACATGAGTTCTTGCGAAGCATATCTCGATCAATTAGTTTTCCCCAAGCGTTTCTGAGAGTTTCGGCACTGACGTCGTTCCACGCTTGATATATTAAGAAGAGACAGTCCTTAACCCTTTGCGGTCCAATTTTATTTTTATGTGTATTTTTCCTGGGTCCCATTTATTTGCGCAAATTCGGTTGAAATAATAATATTTTTTTTGGGGGTTTTTTTTTTTTTGTTTTTTTTTTCCTTTTTTTTTTTTTTTTTTTTTTTTTTTTTTTTTTTTTTTTTTTTCTTTTTTTTTTTTTTTTTTTTTTTTTTTTTTTTTTTTTTTGGGTTGGTCGCGTGTTTTTTGGGGGTGTTTGTGGTTGTTGTTTCCCCCTCCCCCCCCCCCCCCCCCCCCCCTTCTTTCTTTTTGCCTCTCCCCCCCCTCCCCCCCCTTGTTTTGTTTTTTTTTTTTGGGTTTTTTTTTTTGCTTCTTTTTTTTTTGTTTTTTTTTTTTTTTTTTTTTTTTTTTTTTTTTTTTTTTTTTTTTTTTTTTTGTTGTTTTTTTCTTTTTTTTTTTTTTTTTTTTTTTTTTTTTTTTTTTTTTTTCCTCCTTTTTTTTTTTTTTTGTTTTTTTTTTTTTTTTGTGTTTTTTTTTTTGTTTTCTCCTCTTCTTTTTTTTTTTTTTTTTTTTTTTTTTTTTTGTGTTTTTTTACCCCTTTTTTTTTTTTTTTTACCCACCATTTGAGTGATTTCCTTGTAAAACCATAGCTTGCAATGTAATGATCGGGCACGATCAATAGCTCCCATATTTTTTTGTGTAGTCGAGAATGGCAACAGGTTTTCTAATGTCTTCTATATCACATATTTTGTTTCTTCTCTGTACCAACTGGGATTCTGGGTTATGATATGTCGAAAGGATATGGACATTTCTTTTATTTTATGAAATCTTGATCATTCTGATCCCCGATTTTCCACCTGGAGATCTCATCCTCATCACTTTCTGCACCAGTTGGTCCTCACTTTCATCTTCTTCGTTATCATATCCCTCCCCATCTTCATCCTCCACGTCACTTTCTTTTTATGAAGGCGTTTAAGCCTATGTAATATGCTTGAGCCTCTTCTGTGTCGGCCGACAACTTTTTTCCTTTAGTGTTTAGCGTGACGATCTTTGAATCCTCGAAGCCACCCATCGCTGGCTTGAAAATTGGTGTCCTCATAGAAATTTGAGTGGTGATAGAACAGTTGGTCCTCACTTTCATCTTCTTCGTTATCATATCCCTCCCCATCTTCATCCTCCACGTCACTTTCTTCCTCGACACTATCAATCTCTTCAGATTAAATTTCAGAGTCACGAAATTCGGAATTGTCTGTTTCTAAGTTTCGCCTTCTTTTCCGTGATGTTGATGTCATTTGGTTGTCTTTTCCTGCAAGTTCCCGTTTTCCAGATATGCAAAAAAAAATTGAATACAAACTTACCAAAAATAATAGCAGGATTGAGTTGAATGCAATATCCAAATATATTCCCAATTTGCGGTACACTAGTACATACCACTTACAAACTGTTTGAAACCAAATGAAATTTTTATAAAATAATGTTTAGTCAATATTCTAAATTGTAATAAAATTATATTCTACTTTACTATACTAACTGTACCCTCCGAAAATCAAAATAGAATTGATAAAGAAAGGCAGAGGATAAAAAAATGTTCTATTCATATTCTTTCTTCAAATAGCAAACGTCATCATTAGTCTCATAGTCATTCATAAATTATGAAATAAATAGAAGTCGAAATTTGCTATTGATATGTTTTATAAACACAGTTAGTTATAAAAAAGTACATACAGATAATACAGAAACATGAGAAATGTTTATGTTAGCTTAACACGAGAACAAAAGTTTATTTATTCTGTGGCGGGGCTGCCCCGACATGGGACCGTAACTTGATAATTTTAATGTCGGGGCTCTCCCGACATAGGACCCTAAAGGGTTAATGGTCCATGATTTAATGAACTCCGCCATCCCACAAGTATCGACGGAAGTGTTGCCAAGGATTTCATGTAAATATGCCTCATCTTGCATTTTCGTTTCAATGAAGATATGACACCCTGGTCCATTGGTTGGATGATAGAGGTGACATTGGGTGGCAGATAAACGACGAAACACTGAAGGTCAATTTCATTCAAAATCTCCGCTGAGGGATGAGCAGGTGCATTATCCAAGATGAAAAGAAACCTGAAATAGACGCTGTTTCGTCAGCATTATAAATGTTATCGTAGTCGTACACGTTAATTTTTATGAAGGCGTTTAAGCCTAGGTAATATGCTTGAGCCTCTTCTGTGTCGGCCGACAACTTTTTTCCTTTAGTGTTTAGCGTGACGATCTTTGAATCCTCGAAGCCACCCATCGCTGGCTTGAAAATTGGTGTCCTCATAGAAATTTGTATGCATTTTTTTGGCAAATCCCTCAGCAGCACACCTGAGACAGGTTCTCCAAGAGTTCTTCTTTGTAGAAACCAGTGTAAAACACTTCTTTCAAATGGCGTATCATAAGTACCGGTGCACTTTTTTTGTGTCAATCCGTCCACTCAATTTTCGTCTTTTTTTCAACTTCCGACAAGTAAATTTCTTTTTCCCAAGAATTTCTGCCACTGACGATTTACAAATATTGTACATCTTACAGTTCAACATTTTTAACACCATTTTTTGCGTGATTTATCAGATTCAGCTTTTGCTCCAAGGTTAGCCTCTTAGCAGGCTCTTTTCTCTGCAAATAAACAGTACAATAATGTTTGTTTTGTATCACGGTTTTTCTTAAAAATAAATATTTTCTCATCATTTTTCATTTCAGTTTTAAATTATTATAGGTTACGTCAACAAAATGTTCAATAAAACAAACGTTTACTTTGAATTACAAAATAATTACCTGCATCACTCTCTCCTTTGCATCGGACATTTTTTTTTTTAAACGTTCTTTTATTAACATGTGCACATGTATGTATGTATTATATTTGCACAAAAACCTCGAAAAACAAAGAAAAGTACATAGAATGAGCCAGAAAAACCCTTTGCGCATGCGCCAGCAGTTCGGTTATCCCGAGGTGACGAGAGTTCGGAAATGTGGAAGTTTGCGGAACGGAAAAGTTCGGATATGTGGATGTTGAGTGTATTATTTAGGTTAATTAAAACATTTTTTTAACTGTTGAGCCATGCGTAAAACAAGTCGATATAATCTAAAAGAACGCTGCATCTCTTAAACCAGCGACATTGGTATGTATAAGATATGGTGAGCTCAAACATAATATTTTGGTGTATAGTATCTCCAATTGTGTGTTGGCCCATTCTTTCTGACTCACCCTGTATATCACTAATATAAGTAAACCAAATCGACAATCTGAAAAAAATTGTCGCCAGTTGGGTATGAATATTAAGAATTATAAGAATTTCTACCTCATTATAGACTAGTGATCTGATTATAAAAATCTTCCGCAGTCGCCAATACAAGTATTCCTGCATATTTTAAATGAAATCTGTTAAGCAGGTCATGAAGCAGCTCTCTGCTAATTCTCACAATAAATAAGTCAGTCCTGCTGGACACGTCGATAAATTAACTTTTAAACCGGCGATGTTATTTCTAGCTACAAGATGTTTCGCAACGTATCCTGGTTGTATTTTGTGTTTTTCTAGTTGTATAATAGTAGAATATAAATGTCTGTGACCACCTGAGGCCATGTATATCTAAATCGATAAATTAATTAGTTCAATTAATTAAGTTTTACAGCGTGCATAATAATTATAAAAGTGGTTAGTAACGGTCAGTATTGAGTATGTCAGTAAAGAGATTTAAAGAAATAGATAGATAACATTTAATCTCAGAAAATCATTAGAGTGCAGCATCTAAAATTTTTGAGGTAGAGTTTAGAAGTATTCGAAGCGGTTGCACTTCATCACATAAATCACTAAAACATATCAAATAGTCAGTTATGAGTGTGGCCGTAATAGTATGCTATTTGTGTTTCAGTCCTTTATCTTGTTGTGGCCATTGCGTCCTTTATGTCCTTTAGAAATGCGAATTTCTCCTAAACCATGAGAGTTATCGACTTCTATCAAAAGTACCTTTTTTGTAGCAAGTTAGTCAATTAATCGAAATTTCATGTCAACAAGTCTTTAATTTCATTAGCGTAGAAACGTGGGAGGGTCTAAAACACGGAATCTTAAATAAACACGCCAATGGATTAATTTCGGTGGTGATTTGAGGATCATTGCTTTCGTAACTAAAAACTATGTTATTGTACAAAATTTCAGCTAAATCGCCCCAATGGTCTTGAAGTTATTACCAAAAACCATCTCAGAAGTTGAACTTTGGCGCCTCGTAGCGGCCAAGCGGAGCAACATGGTATATAGGTAAGTTACCTTAAATAGACTTAATTTGAGCCGAGGAATATGTGGTGGGATTTTGTATTGACCTTTTAGAGACACCCTGTATATCACCCGTACAGGCTTTAAAACCTGCCGATTACGCGCAAAAACTTGATTTAATTAGTGGTTTTAAGAAATTGAGAGGCTAAGATTAACCTAGATCTTGATCTAAAATATAATACACTGATTCATTTTTTGTTTTTATATATGTGTATATGTATTTACATTTCAGTAGAAAACTATTGAAACACATTTTTAAGATAGATTTTTCAATAACTTTTTGGTGTGGTATTATTGATGACCGTTTGATTGATCGGTTTATAATAGAAAAACGTTTGACGGCTATTCATTCATTTCTTGGAAAATGAGCTGCCAAAGTTCCTAGAAGTTCCTCTTAACGTAAGATGCCGGATGTGTATTCAACACGATGGCGCACCTTCTCAATATAGTTGACAAATAATAGCTTTTCTTAATCAAAATTATCCGAACCGCTGGATTGGAAAAGGTAGAGCAGTTGCTTGGCCATCACGGCCATCCGACCTAAATCCCATTGAATATTTCCTCTGGAGAAGGCTGAGAAGTCTTCTTCGTGCGAAAACTCCTGAATACAGAACAGTTGTTACTATAATTATGAATACCGCAGAAAACATTCATATTGATCTTAAAACTGTTAGCCATCTCACTTAATTTTGAGGAAAGCTCTTTGAGGAAAGTGTAACTTTTTTTTGAAAATAAATTTTTACCTGATTAGAATTACCTGATGTTTATTCATTTTTAAAAGTCAGGTCGTTTCAAATCATTTTTTTACTGTCAGCAAAAATAATAAATGACAGATTACGAGTACAGCCATCCCGATTTTTCATTAACAGCGAAAAAAGAAAATATTTCTAAAACTTTAAATACTTCTACGTCATTTATGACTGAGCTTAGGGCATATGTTCGTTGGGCATTTTTAACTTGAAATTGCTTTGGCAACACACTGAAGTTATGGTCATCATGTCAATGGACACCCTGTATAGCCAAGTTGTATTATTTCGACATTATGCTTCCATGTTTCCAATTGTAACGAGCCATTCAAAGAATATATATATTTCTATTCTTAATCTTAACTTTATAACCTTATTTAATTGCCAAGGCTGTCACATTATGCGACAGCCATTACTTATTTTACAGTTGTGACAGCCACTTGTCCAAAAGTTTAACAACAACAAAGTTTCGCTTCGAGTTTCGACGTAACCGCTATTTCTATATCTCTCGTTCATGACCAGATTTGATTACGTTTTTTTTTAAGGGGCTCATTAGCAAATATTGTAGCTACCTATCATTTTTTGGTGTATTTTGGGAAATGAGAACAAAGTTTTTGGTTAGCTGTTAACCGCAATATTTCTCAGCCTTGAGCAAATGTTAAACTTTTCATTGCCCTTTACGAGGCCGCAGACAAAATTCTATTATCGTCTTACTGGAATTGAAAGACGTTCTTTGTTTCGTTTGTTTCCATCCCATTATTCTCCCTTCGCTAAAATCGCCGCTACGCAAGTAATAACACTCTCTTCGATAATGCATCATCGCCTTGACTGTCAACAGGACAATATGCTGTTCCAGTCGCAACAAAATTGAATTTTTAATTTTATTGATGAAACGATCGTAACAAAGTCGTAAATTGTGGAGAATAGTTACCAATCCGAAATTCATTTGACAACAGATAAATCACTCGATTTATTGACAAAGTGCGATGCGTTTGAATTTGAATACAAAAAAAAAACGTAAGCTAATTTAACGAAGATTGGTAATTCTTCATTTAATATTTTGTTGTGTACAAATTTTGTTGCTCTATGGAAGGTTACTAATCAATCCATAGAAGGTTAATAATCGTATTTTGCCTCAATTGAAAATAGTTTTAATATCTTGTGTAATCAAAATTAAATTGTACGAACATTGCAGCTTTGAAATGAGTTAATTTTATGTCATAATTAACGGTACATACCGCAATAGTAGATTCCTCAGGCCAAAATAATCTGGTTTAGCCAAATTTACCTTAATCCAATTGTTGATGATAATATAATCAAGATGCAGGCTCTCAAACTTTTAATTTAGTATTCAATTTTTCTCTGTAATTTCCGAATAAATTCAGGTAATGGCAAGAAATTCATTCACAGTTTTAATATCACTAATAGAGGGCGCCACCTAAGGTCACCACGCTTCTTTAATATGGCATACCTTTTTAAGGCGACAAATTTTGAAAACTTTTTAATCCACCAACTGTTTGAATACGAAATGAACTATTGCGATTTCAGCTGTACAATATATTCTCCTTCAGCCTTAACCTTTACAAAAAAAAAAATAAAAAGAATAACAAAAAAAAAACAAATCCAACCCTTTGAATTAACAACAAAAGAAGTTTATAGGGTAAGGTGTCAACATTAGAGACGGAAGATAATGTGGAGAAAAACATGCAATCCCTTGAATTCGTCTCTGTTTTTGAGGTCACGTTTTCGAAAATTGTTATCTTAGCAGTATATTACGCACGTGACGATTGTAAAATCCCAGTTTGACTGCAAATTCTATTCTAAAATTATCATAACCAGAGATTACTGCCTCAATGCTTTTCTCAAAATAAATACGGTGGTACAATATATGTATAATCAATTTATTATTGACAAGGTCTCTTTCGCTAGTCGAATAAAAGGCAATTACGAAATGACAGACCTAAAAAAGAGATACAATTTGGTGACAGAGCCTAAAATATCGAGTAATCTTACAGAAAAGTTTAAGGTAATATTAAACAAATCATCTAGCTAAAGATATTGAAGATTATATCTACACATATACATTTTCAAGCCGCTTATGTTACATGTACATTTATATACACCACATTTTGACAAGACGCTATACTGGTATGGTCATAAAGTCTCAGATATGGTATCAATAAAAACGCCATCGCCTTTGTTGTACACAGTCAGTGGCGGGTAGTGAATGAATTAGTCTCATAAAAATTGATTAGCTTTGATCTATGTATATGAATCATTATAATAAAAACTACATAAAATGTACTTCGATATAACTAAGAAATTAAGTTTTTTAATAAAAAAAAATTCTAGTAAAAAAAATATTCAGTAATGAGATGCACCACCGTGCACTTATTATATTAGTAAATAAAGAAGGAAGGTCATTAACTTATCCAATAATATATTTTCTTTGAACGAATTCAGTCTCGATTGGTACATTCATTTTATTGTTGTAATCGTTTACCTTGACTGAAGAAACTAAAAATGCTAGATCCGATTTATCGACAAATATTTTATTTGCTGTTGATCGGTTGGAGACGGTTTCAAAACAAGACCTTAATTTGAGTCATTTGTTTGAGAATTTAGAGTTAAATGAGTCAAGTATAGTTATATGTCATTTCACTTATAGTCCTGTTAGAAATCCTACCATCTCTAGAACCCTTACTGTGGCTATTAGTAGCCTTCTAGTACTTCAGAATATAAAAGTTTACCTATTTATAAACGGGACATAAAGTTTTCAGGTGACTCGGAGGGTATGTCAGTCTATGAATTTTTAGATAGAATTTCGGAATTAAAAGCAGCACATAAAGTTTGTTACGATTCCTTCAAATTATTCACTTCTTCAATCCCAAACCCTTTTTTTTAACAACCACAACTCTTGGGGCCTTAACCCTTAAACCTTTTAAAACCTAGCTAACTAACCCCTCCCTCACCACCCCCGTTTTTATAATTTCCCCTTTTTCCAAAAAACCCCCCCCTTTCCTTCTCCATATTCCCCTTCCCCCCCCCCCCCTCCCCCCCCCCCCCTGTTCCCCCCCCCAAAACAAAAATTTTCCCTCTCCCCCCCCCCCCATCCCCCCTCCCCCCCTCCCCCCCCCCCCCCCCCCCCCCCCCCCCCCCCCCCCCCCCCCTCCCCCCCCCCCCCCCCCCCCCCCCCCCCCCCCCCCCCCCGCCCCCCCCCCCCCCCCCCCCCCCCCCCTGGGTTCCTTTTTTCCCTCCTCCCCCCCCCCCCCCCCCCCCCCCCCCCCCCCTCCCCCCCCCCCCCCCCCCCCCCCCCCCCCCGCCCCTGCTTTCTTTTTTTTTCTTCTCTTCTCCCCCCCCCCCCCCCCCCCCTCCCCCCTTCCCTCCTCCCTCTTCCCTCCTCCCCCCCCCCCCCCCCCCCCCCCCCCCCCCCCCCCCCCCTTTTCCCCCCCCCCCCCCCCCCCCCCCCCCCCCTCCCCCCCCCCCCCCCCCCCCCCCCCCCCCCCCCCCCCCCCCCCCCCCCCCTCCCCCCCCCCCCCCCCCCCCCCCCCCCCCCCCCCCCCCTCCTCCTCCCCCCCCCCCCCCCCCCCCCCCTCTCCCCCCCCCCCCCCCCCCCCTCCCCCCCCCCCCCCCCCCCCCCCTCCCCCCCCTCCCCCCCCCCCCCCCCCGTGCTCCCCCCCCCCCCCCCCCCCCCCCCCCCCCCCCCCCCCCCCCCCCCCCTCCCCCCCCCCCCCCCCCCCCCCCTTCCCCCTCCTCCCCCCCCCCGCGCGCTCCCCCCCCCCCCCCCCCCCCCCCCCCCCCCCCCCCCCCCCCTCCCTTCCCCTCCCCCCCCCTCCTTCCTCCCCCCCCCCCCCCCCCCCCCCCCTCCCTCCTCCCTCCCCCCCCCCCCCTCCTTCCCCCTTCCCCCCCCCCCCCCTCCCCCCCCCCCCCCCCCCCCCCCCCTCCCCCTCCCTCCTCCCCCCCCCCCCCCTCCCCCTCCTCCCCCCCCCCCCCCCCCCCTCCCCCTTTCCCCTCCCCCTCTCCCTCTCCCCTCCCC